>VWZV01009545.1:729042-792421 GCA_013397155.1 Irena cyanogastra | reverse complement strand
ATCTTCTTGGGATTTGTTGATGTAGCTTTTAGGTTTTTATCACAACAAGGTAATTTTTGAAATCTTGAGAGCTAGAAGCCTTGCTGCTGGTTTTGGGGACACTAATACTGCCATAAATACTGGCTTGGATCTTCTAATATGTAACGGAAATTCTGTTCTCAGGTGACTTGTCTGTCAAGAAGTCCAGATCATGTGAACTGTTCTGTGTTGTGCCATGTAGGAGGAGCTCACTTTGTACCTGACTTCTTCACAGGACAGTGAACTGTTAAGGACAGAAAAAGTTGAATTATCCTTTTGTTTGAGAGGTGCAGCATTGGAGGGTAGATTATGGCACTCATGTGCTTGACACTGAATTACTTGTTCTACCAAAGTATCTGTGCTTCTTGCTCTACTCAGTAGACTCAAGTTTGAAGCTCTGGCTGAAATCATGATATGAACATGATTTCTGATCTCAGTTTTTGAAAAGTGAGAAAAAGCAGCATACTCACTCTGTCTTTCTGTTTTAGTCTGTGGATGGGCAGATCCTGGAAAAACCAGTGGATAAGCAAGATGCCTACAGGATGCTATCAAGGTCTGTAGTTTTAAGTAAGATACGAAATTTGAAGATGCAATTTCTCCATCATTTAGATTCTCAAAAGGGTTTCACAGAAGGGATACATGCAAAGTTTTTTGGGTTTTGTTTTGTTTGTTTTAAGTTTAGTAGGTCAAACTCTTTATTAGGGATATGAAAAGCACTTAATATTTAGCTTTTTAGAATTCCAGGAAAAAAGGCAGACAAGATGATGCATCTTTGCCTATATCCAAGGTGTCAAATGAAAATTTTCAAATACTGTTTCATCTTACAATTTGTTGTGAAATCATGTGGGAAACAGAGCCTGTGAGGTGCTTCTGATCACATCCAAAAATATCCTGGCTAATCTTTACGAGATTATTCCTTAAATAGTCTCTTCAATGATTCACAGTCCCTTGCCATTATACATCTATTGCTTACATAGCAGATAATAAAATCCTCAGAACTGATTGGCCACAGCGTGGCACTCTGGAGCCACTATGAGAGAGAGCCAGAGGTACAGGAATCCGGGTTCTTCCTCTGCACTCTGGCTTGCCATGGGATCGCTGAGAGCCAGCCTGGATCAAATGGGAACGTACGCTCTAGTTCCCCATTACACGTTTAGTCTGAGTTGCATCACCTAGCTATTTATTGCCAGGTTTCAGTGTAGATGGCCATAACAGTAGTGTCTATGCCAACTGGCCTTTCCTAATGCATTTAGAATAGTCACTTTCCTGATGTACAGTGAATGAGCTGATATCATGGAACTACTCTTATGCAGGTGGTATTTTGGAGATGTGAAATGACTGCAGCTTTTGATAGTATTTTTTGTGTGGTTATTTTTTGTTTGTTTTGCCAATGTCTTTTCACCAATACTGAAATAAAATTTATTTGTTGAGGATGCATGTCAGTTCCATTGAGTGATACATTAATAAAATGGTCTGCTTCTCAGGCTGTAGCAATATAATCATGTAGAGTATTTCATAAGACTGTCACTTAATGGACGTTTTTTCTCTGACAGGTTAAATGGGAAAGAGCACAGTGTTTTCACTGGAGTGGCTATTATACACTGCCACAGTAAAGGTATGTGTCATTTTATTACAACTCAATTTTGTATTAAAAATTGCTCTCATGATAGCTTGTACAAGTAAAGAAACAGGATGAAAATGTTTCATATGCAGTCTTGGTTTTCTACTCAAGAACTACCTTATCAAAATATAAAGACTCCCCATAAAAGCCAACCTTCCTCCTGTATTCAGTTTTCACACAGAAAGTGACAAGACACAATGGAGTTTAGAAATACTGTCTCTGAAAGCTATGAGACTAACTAAAAGGCTAGTGTAAGTTGTAGAATATTCTAAATTAAATTCAAGTAAGGTACTACAGAATGTGAGACTGAGCTGAATGTGATCCATATCAACTTCATTCTGCGTTGTTCTTATACCAGTTGGGACTTAATGCCTCAGACTCTTAAGAAGCTTTAAAGAACAATACACCAATGTTCTTTATCACATAATTTATAGAGAAAGAGAGTAGTTTTTATGGGAACCTTACCATTAATATAATTTGAGGAGTGTTTGAAGGACATTGTTTAATAATTGTGCCAATAGTCTTTTAGTAGCGCTTTTGCAGACATTTTGCTGGACATAGTCTTTCTGTACACAAATTAACAGTTTTTAATCTTTGCTGAAATGGTTGCTCTTAACTCTTGTAGAATAGAATTAAAGTTAGTGATGCAGTACTGCTAATATGCTAGTACAGTAAGAGAGAACTGCTGCAAAAGAAATAAAACATGTTACCAAGGGGTTCCTGTGAGCAACCCTTGTGAGCCTTCAGCTGTTTACTCTAGGAGGAAAGTTAAGTGCACCCAACTGCAGTAGTGATGCTATAACAGCACATCTCAGTTGAAGTGTACAAATTTGAACTGCATCGCAATCAGATGAATAAAAATATCCCTTTAATCTGCAGATTCCCCAAGAGATGTAATTGATAGAACAGTTTTGTAGAATTATTATAAACTGTATTTACAGTTTATAATTATAATGTGTTTTTTAACTTGTTAAAGATGAAGTTTTTATTTTGAGCTGACTGGAATTTGTTATCAATACTGAAAGACACGGTAATCTGTCTTCATATGCGCCAATTTTCTTATTTTGTTTAGGTTTCACACTATCACCATTAGAAATTGGGTAGCATTCTTCCTTTAGTCTGTACTGTAGATATTTCTTACTCCTTCTCAAGCATTTCCTCTGCTACCAAAACTGTGGTAACAGGAGATGCTGACCTTGGTGTTTACAGAAGAGTAGAGAGAGCTAATAATCTGCAATGTGCACACTAATTTGTGCAAGGCTGCTACCTTTTGAACATGTTTTGGAAAAGCCTCTGTCTGCAGTGACAGTAGGTCATAGTGTACCACATACAGCAGGGTCCATACCCACATGTGCAATACTTTATTGCACCTTCCTTCATCCACTTCCAGCTACAGAAGTCTGAAATAACCTTGTCATCTCTTGAGAGGTGATAGGATGATGACAGCAATGGTTCTTGGTGGAGCTGCTGGATATCCAAGTCTGAAGTGCAGGTGCAGCTGCACATACCCACTTTTATGACAGCTACGTGTTGAACTCTGATACATTGTTAAGAGTCCTTTGACAACAATCTTAAACTTTGAAGGGTGGTTGTAGCCTTCTTTGTCCTCAGTGCTGGATGTGTGTGCCAGCATCCATAAACAGCTTTGTGTAAGCATTGTTAATTTAAGAATATAGTGCATACAGGAAGAGCAGTCTGTTAGCCCTGAGACAGGACTGCAGAGGTAGAAAATGCAAACTCATACTGTTTTGGGAAAGCCGAGTCCACTGTCCCTAAAGAACATTATTAGTTATTTCATACATCTATGCAATATATTTAATTTTTCTCAAGCAAAATTGTGAAATTATTAAGAAATACAACCTAGATGTTATGCTCTCTAAACTACAATTCCTGTTTCTAATAAGGCCTTCTTTCTGTAGGCAGTCAGCTAGAGATGGAAATCACCGATTTCTATGAAGAGACTAAAGTAAAATTTTCTGAACTGTCTGAAGAGCTCTTATGGGAGTACATTCACAGTGGGGAGCCAATGTAAGTAAGACCCTGATGCCACCATACAACACTTTAGGCTTTAGGGTACATTATTAAGCCAGTGTAAAACATTGTCCTGTGTTCTGTGACATTTTGCTCTGTGCGTATGATAAACGATGGGTGATGCAAGGGCACTATTCTTTTGTTCTTGTGTAAAACTGTCATTTCTTCAGTGAAAGTGAGCTACTTTTTTAGAACTCTAATAAATTTGAAAAGTGAAGACTTGAAATACTTTGGATTAGAGCAAGCACTTGTGCAATATACTATTATCTTTCTGTTAGCAGAGACATTCAGGGATCTTCAGTGCCCGAGACAATGCATAGTTCATTACAAACAGGTGAAAAGAGTTAGTATTGGATAATCAGGGCATCATGGAACTGTACTGGGAGAAAGCTAGAACTTGGTGTATTTAGTTTATCAAAATCACTCCTCTGATGCAAGGAACAGCAGCTTAATTTTTACTTATCCTTGTGAAAGTGAAAACACTATTTGTGTGTGTTGCTGTGCCAAAATTGTCCTTCAGTTTATGTGTTTCTGCCGCACTGCTAATATAGTTACTGGCCTATATAGGCAACATTTGCGAAGGCAGTATACCAGACAACAGTGATGCCATGGAAGAAATAGGATGAGAACAGAATGCCTAATTGCTACTTCTAAGATGAAGTTCACTAGATTGCTTAAAAAAAAAAAGAGACAACAAGGATACAACAAGGGAAAGAAATTGTCTTTCTTTTGTGTTAGCTGAAGCCACCTGAAGGCATAGTTAGCACTATGGACTGCATGTCAGGTGATATGATGTGAACTTTTGTCCCTGTAGCTTCAATTGTGACCATGTAAGAGTAAAAATTGTGGTGGTTTTTAAACTCATTCGTGCTATAAAACAATAAAGCCACGTTTTACTGGGGAAAAGAAACCAGTGTAGATTTTGGATATACTTCAATGCTTATGTGTAAATGAGGCATAGTTTGTGAACATGTAAGGTTCACAGCTTATTGAATAGACAGATTTTAAATTGGATTATGTGGAGAGAATGTTTTGGCAAGACTACAGCTTGTAATAAATTCCTACATAGGTTTTTGGAAGGTGATGTTTACTATGCTAATTAGTATGATGTTTAGATTTAGTGGGCCATAAAGTTACAGTTGGAAGGAGAAATGACCATGGATTTTTAGGAAGAATGTGAGGTTGAAAATTATTTTGGAATATTCTGAATATTTCCTCTGAAAGCATATAGCTTTAGCAGTACTTCGCTGCACCATAACAGCTCGTGAGCAGTGCTGGGTTGTTCTATTCATGCTGCTAGAAAGGGTGTGTGACATCAAGGGTTTCTCAGGGACCAAAGGTTCAGAGAATGTATTTCATTATTCTCTGAGGCAGAATCCAATTGATCTTTGTTTATATAATCCTGTTTATATGTGTTCCTATTATGTTTATACAATAGGAAGCATTTGTTGTGACTTTGTAAAGGAACTACTAAATGGTGTCCTGTAAATTTTGCAAAACAATAAGGAGAAGTATCTCACAGCACTTTTTTTTGGTTATTTTTGTTCCATCTTCCATGTCCACTCATACAGGTTACACAATTCTATGCATACAGGTTTTTCTAAACAAAAATTGACCATTGCTTATTTTAAAAAGAAATTATATGGCAAAATAATTCTCCAAAATAATACAAGACTTAATAATCACATGAAAAAATAAAAGAAAAATGACTAGTTCAGTTGAGGATTAAATTGACTTTTTTCTAGCAAGAAGAAAATGGGCATATAGTATTTAAGTCAATCACTGGTGACAGACAGTAATACTAGAAATACATAGCTGACATAACATATGGGTAAGGAAGGAGGGGAAATTAGTGTCTCAAGGTAGTCTGTGATTAGGCTATAAAAACTCTCAAATTTTGGCTTCAGAAAGATGTTTTGCTTTTTGTTTTATTCCTGTTCCCCTTTCTAACCTAGGGTTTTCTGCTTGCCGGCACTGTCTCTTTCCTTTTTTTCCTGTGTATCTGTAGAAAGAAGGCTGTATCACAGTACTCCTAACTGTTTTGGGCTTGTATAATGAGTAGAGTTTGACCCAGCTTTTTATTTTGTAATCCTTCCCTTATGAACAACTTTATCTGTCTCTGCTTACAACTGCTAGCCTGAAAGTCCTGTGTGGTTTTAGTAGCTCTCCTCTGATGGCAGCGAAACCAAAGGACTCTACTGCAGTCTGGGAAGGAGGTGATGACAGAGCTTTCAGCTCTACAGTTTCACAATTTGCTGTGAAGGAATAAAATGTAGACTATAAATGTTCTTTTCAGGATCTAATCCCAGAACATAAAGTGTTGTAGAAAAATAAATATATAGCCAGTTCAGTTTATGTTCTTGCTCAGAGTATAACTGTTGCTTTTGATGGTTATAATATTTTTTGCCTACTTGTAAGCATATACCAAAATAACTATAGCTTCATTGAAAAATGAGAAGACATTTTAGTCATTATAATATTTCTAATTTAGTTGATGTAAATGATAAGAATGTTATAAAAGAAGAAATAATTTAAACAATGACAAGTTATAAGGTAGAGCTTACAATGGAAGATTACAGGAAAATTCCTATTTCACAGTTTATAGCAATTCAGAAAATCCTACTTGCTGGTGTACTGATTCCTCTATTTGTTTTAGCATGCTATTAGAAAGGGAATAAAGAGCTGTTTCTGATCCAATCTAAGATGAAAAAATTAGCAATATTTTTTTTATGTAGTAACCTTCTTTCTCAAGCAATTTGCATAATTCCATACTACCTTAAGTTAATAGATCTGAGACTGACTGACCTTTGGTTTCTAAGCTCGCTGACGTATGCTTTCAGATTCTGCTGTTGTGTAGGAAACATACTTTTAACTGCCTTGTTCCTTGTATGAGAGCAGTAGAATAGTTGGGTCTACTGCAGCTTATCTGACTTGTATATATTTCCATTCCAATCAGTGGAATTGGCATAATTATGCCTAAAGACAAAGTAGATTTCCAAGGTCAGTTTCTGTATATGTACATTCCTGTGCCAAATTACCAATATTACCATGACTTCTAAGAGCACAGTGTTGTGAACCACAACTCTAAGATGTTTGAACAAGAGATGGATGGATAGGGCTAAATAGAGTAGTGGATCTTGTTTGAATAGGTTGCTCTTTTCCAAGAAAGTCCTCTCTTCCCAATCCTCATTTTAGGTATTATGGTTGAGATCTGCAAGATGCATTCTATAATCATTTGAGTTCTAAAAGGTCATCTTTGTTGAGCTCCTTTGGGACCTAACATTCCTAAAGTCTTTTCAGCCTCTTGTGGAATTGGGTGAGGGTCAGTATGCATCTGGTGACCCAGTGGCAGTGTTGGTCTTGGTTGACACTGTTACCTCTTTGGTAGCCACGACTTGGTGACCTATGACAGCACGCTGTGACTGCTACTTAGATGACTGTTGCACTTTCACTCTCTGAAGAACAAGACTTTTGGCTCCTCACCCTTAGTTGAAATACTGATCCTTATATTTATCTTGTGATTTACAAATTGAAGTGTTGAGCCCCTGTAACTTAGGTGCACTAGTCTTTATTCCAGCCTCTGCAGTACTGGTGGATTATTAGTGTTCTGTGATACCTCTACTCTTAACCTTAATTAGATCTATGTTGGTTTTGCTTTCTCTTCCCCAGGGACAAAGCTGGTGGATATGGTATCCAGGCCCTTGGTGGAATGTTGGTTGAGTACGTCCATGGAGACTTCTTGAATGTGGTGGGATTTCCTCTGAATCACTTCTGCAAAAAGCTAGCAGAATTGTACTATCCGCCCTCTAAACAAAATGTACAACATAAAAAGTATGACTCTATCCCTTCTGTGGACACTTTTGAGAACCTAAGTGATGAAGAAAGTGAATCTTCAAATTTCACAGAGCACAAAGTTGCTAGTAAATTGGACCGCAGTGGGATGCATTCCTCGGGAGCTGCTTACACTTCTGAAAACACTTGTGCTGTCAGAACTGGTTTTACAGTACCTTTGGAAAATCAGAATGGAGTGTCACAGAGTGCATCAAAACTTCCATCCAAGATTATAGAGCTGATAGATGGTTTTAGAGCTTCAAAGGTAAGGGAAAAAATAAAACTACTCATTACATTGTTGTCTGATACATTTGTTTCACTGGACTCCAATATTTACCAGGTATTGTGAAATATTTCAGCTGGGGAAGGAATATATTAATAATAAGTAAAAAAGGACCACTGGCGTTCTGGAGAATCTTAAGATAGCCAAAACTTCTGGTGCAGTGCAGACATTGCTGGGTTTGTGTTTTTGTATTTGTTTTTATGTGTTCTAGAAATTTCAGTTACCTATTGGAAAATTTAATCTCTTGAGTTGAGAGGAAAACGAAGTTGGAGATAATTTTTTTTTAACTGATCAGAAGAGCACAACCAAGCTGGATATATATACTCTTCAAAGAAAGCATTTAATGTGGTTAACTCACCTGACTTAAAACTGTAACAAGAATTATATATATTCCCTTTGTAACTTCCAATGCTTTGCATTAGAATTCTGTAGAAGATCTTAATTTTTTTATTGCCTCTTCAGAATATTATTTTTTAATAACCTGTTTCATGTTCTGGATGTGTTTAACTGATAATATCCATGCTGTATCTGATGGAGGCATACTCACAACAGCTCACAAACAAGGTCACATGCTCTGTGTTTCAGCTAGGCATGATGAGAAATGCATAGCTGGACATTTTAAGTACTCCCAGATTTTCTACATCGTTCCAGTGTGGCAAAGACAATAGTGAAGAAGGGGAAGAAGAAATGAACAGTGATCATTCTAACAGATCAGTGGTCTCCATCAAATTATTTGTGTTTTAGGAAGAGGTGGAAAAAAATGTGCTAAAGTGGCAGTGAAACACAAACTTGGAACTAAAGATCCAGCAACTTGGAGGTGAATGGAGGAGGGCATGGCAGACAGTGAACAATAGTTTTGCTGAAACAGTGGAGAGTTGTGCTCAGCTCTGAAGGAAGGCTGTAGTGTGATTGTGGTGTGGTTCTGTGGGCGTGCTGCTTGCAGGCATGCAAAGCTGTCCTGAGAGGTTTGGAATAAAGTGGCTTTGAGGTTGCTGCATTTGTGAACTTTTTGATAGGGAATGACATATTTGAATGGGTGAGAATGCTTTTAATTTCTTCAATTTAAGTAAAAATAAATATAGAGAATCATCAGCATGTGGTTGTACGTTACTTACACTGTTTACAGTGATGTGATGCTGAATAGTTTCCTGCAGTGAAAGACAGTGGAGGCTGGAAATAAAAGGAAGAGCCTACTTTCTCACTACTCCAGTGTCAAGTCATAGTATGAATTACTGAATCATATGTTGAACTAGTGGGATTTTTTGCCCACTTCATGGATCTTTGTAAAATTAATTGCCAGTAGCAATGAATTGTGATCTGACAAAACTCATCGTGTTTCCATTTGCAGAATAATATAAGTACACAAAAGCATTTATTTACACAAAAACTCTCAAGTGTTTTTCATTTTGATTCTTGGGTGTTGCTTCAAGACCTTTGTAAAGCAAAGTAAAATCTCCTGCGGGTGAAGATACTGCTGCCTATTTTCCTCTGAACTGCTCTGTCGCAGAACAGGAGGGGATCAGGGTTAAATACTTGCAAATTAAAAAACTTTGAAGTTTACTATGTTCCAAATTTACGTAGTCTGATCTGTACTCAGATCTTTGACATTTTTTCTTCTCTAGTTCCTTTTTTTTTTTTGAGCTGATAATTACTGAATGGGTAGGTTAGCCAAGTTTTCTGCCTTATCTTTTCACCTTCTTTTTCCTGTTCTAATAGTTTCTAGTTGGTATCAGTCCAAAGACTGGGCAGGTCTCAGAAGCCATCTGGTTGTAAACTAGATGTAATTGGCTCAGTAATGTGAAAGCCTGAATTACAATAAATCCTAGCAATATGTTCCTGTTAGAATAACAAAGGAAACTGTAAAAAGATGTGAAGATGATAGAATATAAGTACACACAGTAGCAGACCTACCTCTCAAAGTTAATCTCTTTTTCTCCCTTTGGTTTTTATTAAGCAATGTCAAGGCCTTTCTTTCCTTGATTATCTTCAGATTTAAATTTCATTATAGTTGCTTGCAGTTGTAAAGAAATGGGTTCTGTGGTTGCTGCATTTGCCTTCACTGTTGTGATCTCCATAAGTTCCTTGGTTTTAGGTGTTTTTACCTGCTTCAGAATACAGAAAATGTGGAATTGCAAGTTAATTTTGAATGGAGAGGTATATATTACATATCTCATTAACTTTACTCTCTGGTTTGGTTAATATATCTTGAAAAAAAGTTCAGCTAAAATTTTCAATTTAAGGCAACCATTGCCCATGGGCTTTTCTTCACCATCAAGCACTAGCTGTTCTCTTGTCCCCATTCCATGTGTACACATCCTGTTAAGGTGTGCCTGTAGTACAGTTGGCATATGAAGTTTTATTATTTTTGTTCTTAATCTTTTTAGGTTTTTTCCTTAATTTTAATTAAGACCAGTATTTTAGCAACCGAAGCTAATTTTTATTATCAAATTTTTGTATTGGTTCATATGCTTAAGAATGTTCCATTACAGTCAAACAGTCATATAGATGGGGAAGTGCTAAATATCTGAATAAAGAAGTGGGTCTTCATAAGAAATTTTTAGGCTGGATTCTAAAATACTGTGAGTTCCCTTCTCTCCCAAACACCATTGTTAAAAGGTCTGTTATTGGCCAAGATACTGAAACCCTCTGAGAAGGAAGGAAGCAATTTTTAGGAGGTTTGTTAAATTGCACTGCATTAGTTTAACAGTAGCTGTGTAGAATAATTCTAGGCAAACAATATAATTCTTTCGTTTTTTGACTGCAGTCTTTTAAACACAGCATGATAACAATTTCTTACCTACACATAGGCTCTGTTTGTAGCCTCTAAGCTGAAGATATTTGATCATCTGAAAGATAAAGGTCCAGTGAAGGCTGCGGATATTGCAAATGATTTTGGAACCTCTCAGTGTGGAACTGAAAGACTCCTTGATGCATGTGCTTCTCTTGGATTACTGGAGAAAACACCACAAGGTGATTAATTTACCCTCCCTGCAACTGCATATGGTACTGAAAGACAGGCAGGACTGGAAGAGATGCTTTTAAGGTCACAGGTTCTGACTTGATATTGTGGGTGACTTGGATTTGGGGCAGAGGGGAATGGATTGTTATTCCTTTGCTTTCATTATTAGTAGCTGGAGTTGTTTCCTGTGGGGGAAGGCTTTATGTTATGAGCACATTTAAGTCTCTTTTATGGAAAGTTTAGATTGTTTTTGCTCTCTGGACATAATACTGACCAAATTTCTAAGAAAAGGCTGCATGGACAGTCTCAGGGAACAGTGTAATAGCTCAGATGTGTCCCCTGCACCTGAGTCACAACACCCCCATGCAGCACTACAGGCTGAGGGAAAAGTGGCTGAAAAGCTGCCCAGTGGGATAGGTCCTGGTGGTGTTCAAGAGCAGCTGAACATGAGTCAGCATGTGCCCAGGTGGCCAATGAGCATCCTAGCCTATATTGGCAGTAATGCGGCCAGCAGGACCAGGGCAGTGACTCTGCCCCTGTGCTCAGCACTGGTGAGGCCACAGCTTGAATCCTGTGGTCAGTTCTGAGCCCCTTGTGACAAGAAAGACACTGATGTGCTGCAGCATGTCCAGAGAAGAGTAATAGAGCTGATTAATGGTCTGGAGCATAAGTCTGATGTGGAGTGGCTGAGGGAGCTGGGGGTGCTAAACCTGAAGAAAAGGAGGGTCAGAAGAGACCTTACTGTTCTCCACAGCTTCATGTAAGGATGTAGCCAGGTGGGAGATATCCTGCTGTTTGTTACTTGTAAAAAGACACTAAGAGGAAACAGCCTCAAGGTATGCCAGGAGAGATTTAAATTGAATATTAGGAAAAATTTCTTCCTTGAAAGGATGGCCAAGCATTGGAACAGGCTGCCCAGGGAAGTGGCTGAGTCACCAACCCTGGAGGTTTTTAAGTGTGTGTCAATGTGATACTTAGGAACCTGGCTAAGTGGTGGACTTAACAGTGCTGGGTTAAAGGTTGTACTTGATAATCTTAGAAGGCTTTTCCATTGGAGCAATCCTGTGTTTCTGTCTAAAATGACTGTCAAATTCCATTTCCTGCTGCAGCAGTGCCATCAGTTTTCAGCAGAGGATCAGGCTTTTAATAGGGAGAGTTCTGCAATATGTCCCTCGTCGTGGTCAATAACTTAAATTTTAGTGTTCCAAACTGGAACAGTCCATGATTGTCTAGGTAAATGAGGGAGTCATTAACTTTTTCAGTCTACATACGTAGTTCTAGGTTTCCATGTGCATCATTTACATAGTAAGACTTGAAATGGGCAGGTGTGAAAAAAAGAAAATTAAGGAGTCTTTTTAACTCTGTTGGAGGACAAGACAAATGAAAAAGACCTAAAGACAAAACATAATGGAGAAAGCCTGAATTCAGGGAAGAAGCAGCCATAATCTAAACTAAAATGCAGTCAAGAATGAAGAACTTCTAATACTGTCCCTTGAATGTTAGGTATCTAATGGAGATACTCTGGTTTAAAATAAAAAAATAAATCAGTGTGTATCTATATTTTCCAGCATCTAAATCCTTTTTTGAAACTAAGTAGTTGCTCCTTTAAGAATGACAAGACTTTCAGAATTACTTTTTGTGCGAAAAATTTTAGTAAGAGATCATAAGATCAGGATTAACTAGTTATTTATGCAGGGAAACATGCCTTCAGATTTTAAACAATAGTTGCAAAGTACTGAAACAAAGCTGGTTACAACTGTGTTCTTCCCATAAGGTTACAGTAATACAGACTCAGCAAATACCTACCTGACCTCCAATGGTAAATACTCACTTCATGGCTACGTTATCCATTCTAATGACCACATTTGGCCTCTCTTCACAAACTTGGAGTCTGCTGTCAGAGAAGGGAGCAGGCAGAATCATCGAGCCTTTGGAAAGAAAGCAGATGATCTATTTAAGGTAATATAAACTTTCATTAGTATCAAAACCAGCTGTGAGGAGCCCAGAAATGATCTAGGGGCAAATGGAAACAGAGCTGTCTGAAGAAAGTTTGTCAGTCTCAGAAATGGTAGAAACACAGTGCAACTTAACAGTCCCAGGCTTCTGTTCCCTTCAACTTCAGGCTGTGAAGTAGCAGAGCAATCACAGAATATATTGGGAAATTTGAGTGCTGGCAAAAATTCTCCAGATTAAGTGTTGCCTGTCCCACTGACACACTCTCAGAACAAACTCTGGGCCTGTTTAATTTAGTTTGTGTCCTCCTAAGAACACCAGATAATACCTTACCACACATGGTAAGGTGCCATATTTGATGCCAGTCAGTTGATGGTGACATGCATCCAGTTTAGGCTGTGCTGTGTAGTCAAAGCTCATTTGTGTTGATGCAGTGGAGAAGGGATCTAATCTCCTTTATGAAGTTTTGTGGTTTTGTATAAGCTTCAAGCTTATTCTATTCTATATATATTACTGATAAAATTGTAATCTTCTGCCATCTGTTTCAGTCTGTGGTATTCCTTTCCCAATGCTAGCCCAAGTGGATGGGAACAGACTGGAGAATCACTTAGGGTTGTAACTAGCCTAACTTGGCAATTACCCATCTGGTGAAGCAGGTTGAGAGGCATAAATATTTGTGCCTATGTAAGCAGAGAGCTGATAGTGTGAGCAGGAGAATGTCTTTGACAGCACTGCTGGCTTAAATTGTACTTCACACTACATCCTGAGGTCCTTAATTTGTATTAAACTTCAAGATGGTGATGAAGCCAGTCTCCTGAAGAAGATGTCTACCTCCTTCATGTATGGTCAATAGAACGAAATAAGGACTTCTGGAGACTTAAAAGCTCTGGTAGCCTCATGTTAGTACTTAAATAACTGGAGGACAAAAACTCCATTGGCAATCATTCAAAGGGTCTTTAAAGGGAGTTAAGATACTTTGCTTTATGATAACTGTTGCAGTAGACACCTAAATTCAGATACAAATTAAGTGGTTTAATGTATGTGAACTGGAGCTCATCCTTTGTTAAGCACCTGGGTTATCAACTTTGCTTGGATGACGCTTGTGTCCAGTTTGGACCTGGGCTCCATATGTGTACAGGATGGTATGTCTGAGCAGAATCTATGAGCCGTCTCTGACGCTATGCACACCACAGCCTGGAGTTACTTCCAACTCATGGTAGTTGCAAAGCCATCCATAACTGGTGAAATCTGTATAAAAGTGAAAGGTAAAGGGATTTGTGTGTATGTGTCCTTGAAAAGGTAAAGGTGTGAGGTTCTGCTACTGAATGCTTGCTTCCTCACTAATCAGAAAAAAACAGAACGATCTTTAATGTTTCTGATTTATGGTATGGTCCAATTATGTAGTTATTTTCCCATCATGGGAGAATAAATGTTTGAGTGAAATTAAAGCAATTTGTGAGGATATCAAGAAGGAGCACTAGAATTTTTCTTTCATTCTCCTAAATCTGTCCTTTCAAGATGCCTGTGTGATCAGAATTCTTGAGGGGATCCAAAAATTTGCTTATCACTGCAGCAAAGGATTTGGATGTGCAAATAGTCAGTGGCACTTTCAATGGACCTTTTAATTTTGGGAATTCTGATGTTCACCACATTCATCTACTGCCTTGGTTGTACATAGTTTTAGTTAACTATGAAAATAAACTTTAATTATGCTGTTTTTACCCTTTTTTAGGACTATTATCACAGCCAGGAGGTAAAGCAACGTTTTATGGCTGCCATGCACAGCATTGCTCACCTGACAGCAAGAGATGTGGCTACAGCTTTTGATCTTTCACAGTTTAAATCTGCTTGTGATTTAGGAGGTATTGCTTGTAATTGAACTTGTATACAAATTAAAGGGAAAAGCTTGATTTCAGTTCTGCATTTTGTTACTTAAGACATGTATATTTTTTACTAGAACTGCAGTAATATTATCTACTGTTATTTTTCTGATTTTGCAATGTCAAGAATAAAGAACAGCACAGCTAATTGAAAGCAGTTACCTAAATGGTATTAGAATAGCTTAAGATAAGTGAATGCTTGTCTCAATGAGTTACACAATTCAAGCCAGAAAATAAGACAGTGGCTCAGGTGATACGGCATTGGGCTGGGAGTGCCATTTTCAGTAGTGTTGTTGCTCTCCTTAGGCACATCCAAGATCTTCAAAAGTAATGAAAGTAGTGAACCACCACTAATGGTGTCAAACTTTAAACACTGCACTGCTAAAAAAAAAAGTTTTGATTCTTTTCTAATCGGTTTGTTTTGTGTATTGTTGTAGTTATTAATATCTAATGTGTCCACCAAAATGTTGAAGACCAATGATATACCTGAAGAAACTGGTTTTTAGCATTCCTTTTTTTACCCTGTGCTTGGAGCTGCACAGGGGAAGTGTTATTACATAGGGAACAATCCCCTGAAGGAAGAATACTTTATTTAGTGCCTGAGGAGGTGGACAGCATCTCAGAACAATTAACCTAATACTGGTACAACTGTTGCCACTTGTGCAGAGACTCCAGAACTTCACAATCTTTACTATGCTGGGGAGTGTTTGTCAAATTTAACGTATCAGTGCTTTGTAAACACTAAACAGTTAGAGGTGCTCTTCTTCAACAAATAGAAGTCTTTGCCTTTTCATTTACATTTTGATATTCCCCAAAAAAACCCTGAGGTACTGATACCAAAGGTCACATTTGCAATTCTGTGTCAGTAAGGAGACATGCCTGCATTCCACAAGCTTTAAAATTTGCTCTGTCAACCAGGAAGTCTTGTTGCTCATGTTAGTTGTTGAGCTGTCTGCCTTTGGTTCTGATTGGATGTCTCTATTTCAGTGTTATATACAGCCTTGTCTTTAAAAATGTCTGCAAATTCTGGGAGAAAATACTTGATTTGACTTCTTTGAACTTTTAACAGGTTGCACTGGAGCTCTGGCTTATGAATTAGTACAAGTATACCCAAATCTCAAGGTCACAGTATTTGACCTTCCAGAAGTCATTGCGAGCACCTCCTCCTTTCAGCCTTCAGGACAGCAGACTGCTGCAGTGACATTTGTGTCAGGTAAATGTAGCACATGATTGTTTTTCTGGTTTCTGTTATTCTTGAGCACAGAACAGGTTCTTTTGCTGCTGCTCCAACCCCAAACATATCTTAGTAAAAGGCAATATAGGTTTACCCATGCTGAATGGGGACATTGTATTTTTCAAGACTGTGGAGATAAAAAATGGTTGGAGAATGGGGCTAAATAGGTATGAATTAGTAATTTTTGAATACCACTGGAAGCAGAGGCTGCATGTGCTTGTCTGAGTATTTAATTTCTAGACAAGATCAACATGGTGACTACAAAGAACTTTGTCTCCTTCCTTGCTTTGTGTTTGCTCTCCATTTTTTTGTTAGAGAATTCTTGCCTATGATCTGCTCTTTAACTACACTTTCCTTATCTGGAAATCAGGACATACCTGTACCTGTTCATTCTTGTTACTTTTGTACTCTGCTGAAGCGCCTTGTTTTTGTAGTATGTACTCTGTGGTTTCTGTAGGAATGTACTAACTCTGTTTTCCAACAGGTGACTTCTTCAAGGATAATCTTCCAGAAGCAGATCTTTACATCCTTTCACGTGTCCTTCATGACTGGCCTGATGAAAAGATACATGTGCTGTTAAGCAAGATATCAGCTGTTTGCAGACCAGGTATGTTTTTTTCGTCTTGTGAACTTACAGGTGCATGTTAATGTACCTTTAATGAGCACTGACTAATGCTTTTCTAGAATGAACTTCAGATATTTTTTGTTCAGTCATAGTAGCCTTTGCTTGAATGTGTAGGATTGCATTATGGTAATAACTACTAAGGAAAAGAAGGAAATAAAGCTGCAAATAAAACTATATATAATAAGCTTTTTCTATAGTTGCAGCCTTCACATACAACTCTATCATATGCCCTGTCTCTGTCATGCCCAGTCTTTCTTGCTAAGCCCTATATCATCAATTAAGAAAGCATCTGCTTATTTCTATACATAAAATTAGCCTAACTAAAGTTCCTTTGGGTTAATCAAGAAGCAGCAGTTTGTTTTGCTGTTGTTTTGCTATCTCAATAGTGTCCAGCATATGTTATACTGGCTGAAGTTGAGTATTACTTTATGCACACATGCCATGAGAAATACACAGCCTCTTTGACTTTCTACTACATTTGAATCATAGAATCATCAGAGGATCATCAAGTTGAACTCCTTGCTTCTTGAAGGACTAACTAAAACTAGTTCATATGACTAAGAATGTCATCTAGATGGTCCTTAAACTCCAGCAGGTTTGGTGCTGTGAGCACTTCCCTGGGGAGCCTGTTCCAGTGCTTTCCACTCTCTAGGTGAAAAGCCTTTTCTAAACGTCCAGTCTGAATTTCCTCTGATCCTTCATTCCATTTCCTTGTGTCCTGTCACCAGAGAGAGGAGATCAGCACCTTCCCCTGTACTGCTCCCTTTGAGGAAGTTGTACATGGTGATGAAGTCACACCTCAGCCTTCTGTTCTCCAGTCTGAGCAGATCAGGGGACCTCAGCTGCACCTCATGAATCTTGCCCTCACAGCCCTTCACCGTCTTGGTCACATACACTGAGGCGCCCAAAATTTCACACAGAATCAAAGAATGTGCTGGGTTGAAAGGGACCCATCAGGACCCTCAAGTCCAACCTCTAGGCCTATGCAGGATGCCCCAAGGGTCACACCATGTCCCGGAGAACATTGTCCAAACACCCCTTGAACTCAGTCTTGGTGCTGTGATCACTTCCCTGGAGAGCCTGTTCCAGTGCCCAGCCATCCTCTGGGTGCAAAGCCTTTTCCTGATACCCAAACTAAACCTCCCCTGACCCAACTTCATGCTGTTTGCTTGAGTCCTGTCACTGGTCACAAGAGTGAATAGATCAGTACTTGCACTTCCAGTACCCCTCATGAGGTTGTTGACCACAATAAGGTCTTCCCTCAGTCTCCCCCAGGCTGAACAAACCAAGTGACCTCAGCTGCTCCTTACAAGGCTTACCCTTGGGACCTTTCACCATCTTTGTGGCCCTCCTTTGTTGGTCTCTAATAGCCTAATATATATATTTTTTTTTTAATATTGTGATGCCAAAACTGCACATAGTACTCAAGGCAAGGCTGTACCAGCACAGAGTAGAGTGAGACAACCACCTGTTCAGTGATCTACTGTCCTGTGCTTGATGCACCCCAGAACACGGTTGTCCCTTTGGACTGCCAAGGCACACTGCTGACTCATTCAGGCAGTATTAAAGATCAAAGAAGACAAAAAGCAGAAAAGCCTGACCACTAAGATCATGTGATTCCTTAATGCAACTGTAGGTCTGAAGTTTGTTTCACAGGAAGAATGCAAAATAAGATGCTAGGCCACAAACTATAATCCTGATTATAAACTACGAAAGAAAATTTTGGATGACTGTCTTAATCTTGTGCAAAGTTTGAGTTGTGACAGATGCTTACAGGAGTTGTTTGGTTCAAATGAAAATAAGGCTGAGTTTAAGAACATAGGCAGAAAGTGATCACAACTTCTGGAGACAATGCTCTAAACTCTCCCTTATTTTTAACTATTAAATGGTTGGTTCCAGGAAGAGATGACTGAAAGTAAACTTCTTTCACTGATTTGCACTGAAAACCATAAAAAAATCAGAGGGGACCTCAGTAATTGTCTCTGAAAAAACACTTTTAAGTTAAAACTAAAAATACTTACACAGAACCACTTTTGGTTGTTTTGGAAATGCAGGAAGTGCCTTGCTAGTGGCAGAAACTGTGCTTGATGAACAGAAGACGCACCCTTCTGTAGCTGTGCTACAATCCCTCAGTATGACTGAAGGCAAGCAGAGAAGCAGCTCAGAATATAAGCAGCTACTGGAGAAATACGGATTCACAGATACACAAATTAAGATCACAGGAAACTTATTAGATGCTGTTCTGTGCTTCAAGAAGAGTCTGTCACTGTAGTGTGCCCAGAAGCAATCTGGGATGCTGAGTTTTCACCCCCTTGTGCCATATACCCATCATCAACCAGCTCGTATTGGCAGTTGAGGAGAATTTTGGCCCTTGATCTGAAGTGTAGTTGTTACAGGCCTTGGATACAAGTTGGAGTGTAGCTTCTGCAAGTGTGCATTTTGAAAAGCATCTGAGGCAGGCTGAAACTCCTGCGTGTGAAATACCTTAATGTCCAGTTCTTCTGCAGGCTGTGTTAAACTTAGACTTGGCATAGCGGTGTATAGCATGTCAGATTAAAACTGCAGGCTTGTACTGAGCTACAGTAATACCTTAGTTCTCTTGGACCTTAAAATTAAAGAGAGTTCTCCCTCTGCAGTGTATTCAGTGGTTACTGCTGATTCTCATCAGAAATTAAAAATTCATATTGTGCCATCTGCCTGAATTTGGAGATGTTAGTCCTCTTTTTCAATGCTGTGTAGGACTTGACTCAAAAACATCTCATGTATAGTCTTTTTAAGCACTTCTACAAGCAAAAGTGAAAACAGAACAAACCTCAAACATATTCCTACAAAAGCTGTAATGTCACAGAGGAACTTTAGCAGCCTCTGGCCTCCAGCCACAGTATGCACAGGCTGCAGCTGAGAGCTGTTCATATTGGTTACTGTCACTTCTGGGGTTTTCTGAATATGGTTGAATGGCCTTACATGTTTTCTGTCTCATTAATTGAGAGGAGTATTAGGATTTATGTATAAAACCTTGTATGAAAATTAAAAAATAAAAGTGTCTTCCTGCTTCAGTCTTTAATTGGAGAAGTGCATGCTGTATCCAGTCTCTTCAAGTAATTTGTCACTAATGACACCTCTCCTAATGTTTATTTCTTTTGTGGTACTTCATTGATATTTATTTTTTCTTTTTAAAGTGTTGTGGAAGCCTCCCTGGAGATTAAAGTTACACTTTCAAACTAGCTTTCTTCTCTGTCAGTTGTGAGTTTCTTGCCTGTCGCTTTACAGCAGTAGTCTCAATAAACCAGTGTGCGAGAGGCTGTGCCAATACTGCATCACTAATCTCAGCCAATCAGAGAGGGTTAATGAGGAAGGTTAAGAGTTGCATGTGCCTGGATGTTAGTTAATCAGGAGTTACTTTGCTCCTTGACCAATGGGTAAGGAAAAAGTTCCACAGTGACTCAACTCATCAGGAGAAACACTTCCTACACAGCATTTCAGGTGTACAAAATCAGGGAAATGTCAGACTTTACCACATCGGGGTTATTAATTCTTAGCAGAAGGTTTCTATGAATGGAATTTTGACTGATCTCATCTGTACAGACATTTAGAATAGATAAGGATGAATATTCAACAAATGAATAAATTTAAAATGTTTCTTTTCCACATTTAACTGAAGCTTGCTCTTAGCTTAACAGGTTTGTATGTTGTGAGAGACTTGTTTGGGCAATCAGATGTGTCTCATAGCTATTCATGAAGTTCATAATGCTGTTCCTTAAGCTGCTCTAAGCTGTTTGAGTTAGAAAAACAATCAAATCCTAAAGTTGGCATACCTGTAACTGTCGCAGACTTTAAAACTGTGCCCCTAAGTACTATATGACTGTAAAATTTGAATATAATGTGCTTGGTAGCGCCCAGCCTTCATCTACTCTGTGATTAAGGCACAACACTAAGCATTAGTCCCTTAGGCATGGTGTCTGTGGTCATGCACCACAGCTTTGCACTCTCAGGATAATTAAGTGTTGGAGCAGATGGTCCAGGGCACTTGCGGAATCTCTGTCCTTGGAGGCTTCCATGTGTGAAGCAAGTCCTGAAGAAGCTGAGCTGGTTGCAGAGCTGCCCTGCTCTGAGTGGGAGACTGGACTAGAGATCTCCTGTGGTCTGTTTCAGGCTCAGCTGTTCTACAGTCATGTGATGCAGCCTGGTCACCTGAGGAATTATAAGCTCATCTTACTAATGTACAAAATGAGTTTTTCAGTTGCTCTGAATATTTTTTGCTGACTGGTAGAAGGAGTGGATTTAATAGTCTTAACACTGAAAATATTTTCTAAGCAATATGCATAACTGAGGAAAATTTTCCTGACATGAAGAATGAAGCATTAAGTTTTAAAACTTTTTGATGATTATTGAACTGTACAAGCTGGAATGGCTCTGAGGAGATTGTCGTAAAGGTCAGAAAGGTATGAATGTTATGCTGCACTTAATAATAAAATCACTCTGAACTGCTGCTATTTTGATCTGAGTTGGTGTAAGGCCAAAAGTCAAGTATGTATTGCAATGCTTCTGTCAGTAGCCCTCTCTTGGTTTCCCCTTCCCCTCACAGGTCTGAATATGGAGAAGAAGACTCTGTAAATCATATCATTTAAGTTCTGCTTTCATCCTTAGGTCAGTCTCACCACAAAAATTCAGGTCCTACAGAAATAACATACAGAATGTATTGAACAGAAACATTGACTTCTCCTCTCCTGTAATGCTTGCCATCCACTCTTCTCTCTTCTTGGCATCATTTCAGTATGAATGTGAAGCAGCAGTATATCCCAAAGAGATGCAACTCTATTCCTGTCTTACTGTTTTCTATAGTGCTCATGCCAAGTTTAGAGAAGTCATCCCTGTTTTCAGGGGAAAAGGAGACGTGATTTGGCTTGTGAGTGTTTGATCACTCCATACTGTGAAAGGGAATTTCCTGGGTTTTGTGAGAGGAGTGGATTATTCATTGAATAGTAGATTAGTCATTTAATAGCAGAGCAAATCCATAAATGATAAAAGAAATCACCCAGATCTTGTAGTTTGCACCCCTCTATATGGTAGCAGAAATTTTCTCGCCTGATAATGGATTAGAACTGTTGCATGCATTTGTTTCTAAATTAGGCTGTGCAGTTTTGCTGGCTGAAATGGTGTTGGATGATGAAAAGAAGAACAGGAGCAAAGCTCTGCTGCAGTCTTTGAACATGCTTGTGCAGACAGAGGGAAAAGAGAGAAGTGGCTCTGAATATCAAGCTTTGCTGGAACAACATGGATTCACAAATGTCAAAATCAGAATAACAGGAAATATGTTAGATGTAATTCTCTGTGTTAAGACCAAGAAAAAAATGTATTAAGTAATAGTCTGCATGTCTTATACTTGTGTTTGATGTTTTGTAATTATCCAAATACATTCTCAATTTCCCATCAATACCATAAATGAAATGTAACAAGAAATGTCCGCTTTGTGGTGTTACTTTTAAAAAAGGGGAAACATTGATTACATTTATTTTAGACTTCAGTAGAGTGATTCTGTGGCTGCACAATACATGTAGGACACAAATGGTGTCATCAGCCCAATGGCAGTATTCACACTGCTGAGAAATCACTGTTTCTTCACACTTGGTGCAATTAGAATAGTAGCATTTTTAGACCAGTACATATGCCCCTGTTCCAGGAGGTTAATGTTGGTATCATTTTAATGCTCCATCATCATCCATTTTAGTATCATTTTTTGTTACACCCTCTACTGTAAATAAACACACTCTAATCAACTCTGGAAACTGCTACTGCAATGGTGTAATATTGGAAACAAGAACTGGAGCAGCAGCTTCCTGAGACAGTCAAGACACTGCTCTGCTTTGAGAGAGGGTTCTGAAAAAAGGCAGTTATATAAAAGCACAAGTTTCCTCTGTAATTGTAATATGTGATTAAATGTGAGGGCACCAAGTTTGTTTCAAGAACATCATCCTACACCTTTTTAGCCCTACTTAATTTGTGAGCTCTTACAATAGTGCATAGCACAAAATGAGATAAGGAGAAAATAAAAGGTGAAGAAACAGAAGAAGAAGTATAGTGGTGGAGAAAAAAGGATTTCCCCCAGTCATGTGCAGGTGAGCTCCCAAGATGAACAGAACATGACAACTACAGACTGAACAGTTTCCCATTACAAGTTATGTGCCTTTTACCTTCATTTTTCACACTGACGATACTCAAGCCTTAGAATATGAAGTTCTTTTTAAATCAATAGAAAATTTTATGGTGAAAAAAATCTTAGTCTTGCAGACAAGGTATTGGGCTAAGACAGTATGAACATTCAGTTATGAGCTTTTTTGAAAGGAAAAAATACCACGCTGTGTGTCCCTCCCTGAATGAATGTATCTCAGTATTTCATAAATTATGTTCAAAATATGATCTTGCAGCACCCTATGTGTATGTATAACCTTCTGTGACCACAGGAGCCACTTCAGTCTATCTGTATTATGCTTTAGAAGAGCACACAGTTCACTTTGAATCTTCTGATTTGCAAAAAAAGTAGAGTGAAATATCTTGCATTAGAGCAGAGACAAAGGCTATGCCTGGCACCTTTTCTTCTCACAACATGCCCTCTTGAGAGACATGCTCATTTTGAAATCCTGCAAAGTACATACGTGTGTAAGCAGTGGTTTCTGGCACCTCAGCTACTGCTACTTTGTGGTTCACCAGTCATCTATTTAAAAAAAAGGTTTGGCCTTATTTACTTTGGTTGGAAACACCCAGTAGAAGTGAAAGCAGATGATGTGAACTAATGCCTCCAGCTAGAACAACACTTTTAGAAAGAAAAGGTATCATTTCAGACAGATGTTTGACATTGAGTCAAACTCACAAAATATCAATTTCAGCATACAGTAAAATTAGCAAAGTTACTGATGGAAACCAGGCTTGTCTTGGTAGGGCCTAAGTCCCTGCCATGAATGCTTGCTCTGACCACCTGCAGAGGTTTTCACAGCATCTAACTTATAACTTACAAGTTATATTATATATATATTATATATAACTTATATGTATAAGTGCCCATGCAAGAAGCTGGAGCCACCCTGTCCTATTGTCCCACAGGAAACTGCAGCCAAGTCCTTTGGTATTCCATTGTTTTGGATCAGTTCAGTGACATACAGAAAAGCCCCATGATGTGACCCCTGGCACTGGCAGTGCTAAAGAGGAGGTGGGAACAGAACTTGGGAACAAGGATATGCCATGGATCAGCATTACCCAGAGGGTGGTGAGTGTGGAGCAAAACCAGCTGGTGCACTGGACGGTGCCTGAAATCTGCTTCCCTCCACGTGACAGCTGCTGCTGCCCCACGGGGACCCCATGCAGAAAGCTGTGTTTCCCTCGTAGACTGGCTTCCTGCAGTTGCTACAGAAGGAGCTTCCTAGTTCACTTGCTTGTGCTGCTCATTACTGCCTGGGCCCACAGACCCACACCCCAGAACCAGTGCTCCACCAGCTCACACTCAGCTTTACAGAATCAGAATCACAGAATTAGTTATGTAGGAAAAGAAATCTCAGATCATCAAGTACAACCTCTGACCCAAAACCACGTCAGCAGATCATGGCACAAGTGCCAGATCTACTCTTTCCTTAAACACACCAAGGGACTTTGACTATACCACATCCTTGGACAGTCCATTCCAATGTCTCACCACTCCTTCTGTGAAAAAATTCCTCCTAACACTCAACCCTAGCTTTCCCCTGGCACAGCTTAAGACTGTGTCCTGTTGTCCTGTCGCTGGTTGCATGGGAGAAGAGGCCAACTCTCACCTGGCTACAGCCTCCTTTTGGGTGGTTGTAAGAGTGATAAGGTCACCCCTGAGCCTCCTTGTCTCCAGGCTAACCAGCCCCAGCTCCCTCAACCGCTCTTCACAGTACTTGTGCTTCAAATCCTTCACCAGCTTCATTCCTCTTATCTGGATCCACTCCTACACCTCCATGTCCTTCCTGGATTAAAGGGCCCAGAACTGGGCACAGTACTCGAGGAGTGGCTGAATGGCCGGGCAGGATTACTGCCCTTGTTCTCTTAGCCAGGATACCATTGACTTTCCTGGCCACCTGGGCACACGCTGGCTCATTTTCCGATGCTGTCACCAGCACCCTCTGTCGCTTTTACGAGGGGCAGTTTTCCAGCCAGTCTGCCGCCAGTCTGTAGCGCTGCATGGGGTTGTTGTCACCCAGGTGCATTTGGGATTTGGTCTGGTTGAACCTCATACAACTAGCTCCCATCGATCCAGCCCGTCCAGATCCCTCTGCAGAGCCTGTGTGCCGGGCGTACGGGGACACGCTGGGCTGTGCAGCTGGTGCGGGCGCTACTGGCAGCGGCAGAAAGCGATCGCGGAGAGCGCCTGGGAAGGCGACCGTAGTGTGGACAATTCTGTGAGCAGCGGGGTGACCCACAGGCTGCCCCGCGGGGGCCGGGCCGGGGCGGTGGCGGGGCCGGGCCGGCCCGGGTGACGCGGCGCTGCGACACTGGCGCCGCAGCGGGGCGGAGTGCGAGGGGAAGGGAGGGGGCGGGGCCCTTTCGTCGCAAGCCCCGCCCCCGGAGCGCGTTTGGCCAATGGGGCGGCGGGGGGCGCGGCCACAGCGGCCCGGCATTAAGCCCATGCGCGGGGGCGCTCCCGCCCTTTCGGCTTGAGCGGCAGCAGCGTCTCTCTCCCGGCGGCTCCGGCGCGGCGCGAACATGGCGGACCAGGCCATCGCCTTCCTCAAGGACTTTCTGGCGGGCGGCGTCGCCGCCGCCATCAGCAAGACCGCGGTGGCGCCCATCGAGCGGGTCAAGCTCTTGCTCCAGGTCAGCGGCGCGGGCGAGAACGGGTAGCGCGGGCGGCGCCCGTCTCTGCCTCCGCGGGCGCCGGGCTGGGAGAGGACGGAGGGATGGGCAGGGGGCGGGGGCTGCGGCCAGCGCGGGACAAAGGGCGCGAACGAGGCGGCGGCGGCTGGCGGGAAGGTCACGTGAGCGGCGGCGGGGAAGCCGAAGCCGGTTCCGCCGTGCGGGGAGGGGAGGGAGGGCCGGGCCCAGGGGGGCGGCCGCCGGTGGTGTCACTTCCTGCCGCCCCCGCTCCCGGCGCAGAGGGCACGGCAGGGAGGGGAGGGCGGCCGCTCTCCGCCGCCATCTTGGCGACCTTCACGTGGTGTACGCCCGGGCCGCGATTGGGCCGCGGGCGGGGCGGAGTCGGGCCACGGCCGGCGCGCGCGGCCCGGCGTGACCCGGTGGCGGCCCAAGGTGACACGAGTGACCTTCGCGGCGGCTCCGGCCCCGGCCGCGGGGCTGGCGGCTCCTCCCTCGCCCCCAGCCCCTGTCCCTCTGGCTGGCAGTTCTGTCGGCCAACGCGGCTCTCTCAGGCGACTTCCGCCCCAGGCCCGTCTCTTGTTAGTAAAGGCTCTCGCCTCTGTGTAGGCCCGATGTATTTGTCGTGATGCATTTGTCTTATACTTGGCCTTGTTCCTCACAGAATCAGTTTGGTAAAGACCTCAGAGAGATCAAGAAGCCCGACCTAATGCCACCATTTAATGTAGACTGTGGCGCTAAGTGCCACGTCCAGTCTTAAACACCTCCAGGGATGATTGCTTCACCAGTCCCTAGGCAGTCCATTCCAAAGTCTAATCACTTTTTGTCTGAAGAAATTCCTCCCCTAGTTTCCCCAAAACCTCCTTGGCACAGCTTGAGGCTGTGTTCTCTTGTCATGTCAGTAGTTGCCTGGGAGAAGAGGCTGGCCCCCACCTTGCTCCCATCTCCCTTCAGGTAGTTGGGGAGGAATTGCTCACAGTTTTCTGTTCTTGTTTTGGCAAGTCCTGATTTCTGAGAAAGCTTGGAAGCAATTTTAAGCCATTTTCTTAATAATACCAGCAGTGGCCATTCAGAATGAACAACTTTGTTTTATAGTAGAAGCAGGTTTAAGCCCAGCTGCAGCATAGAGCTGTCAAGGCAAGTAATCGATATTTGTATTTTTATTTGCAGGTGCAACATGCGAGTAAACAGATTGCTGCTGATAAGCAGTACAAGGGTATCATCGATTGTGTAGTGCGTATTCCAAAGGAACAAGGAGTGCTGTCTTTCTGGCGAGGAAACTTGGCAAATGTCATCAGATACTTCCCAACTCAAGCTCTTAATTTTGCCTTCAAGGATAAGTATAAGCAGGTGTTTTTGGGAGGTGTAGACAAGCACACTCAGTTCTGGAGGTATTTTGCTGGTAACCTGGCATCTGGTGGTGCAGCTGGAGCCACTTCCCTCTGCTTTGTCTACCCCTTGGATTTTGCAAGAACCCGTTTGGCTGCTGATGTTGGAAAAGCTGGTGCAGACAGAGAATTCTCTGGTCTTGGGGACTGTCTAGTCAAAATCACCAAGTCTGATGGTGTACGTGGCTTGTACCAAGGGTTCAATGTGTCTGTCCAAGGCATCATCATCTATAGAGCTGCCTACTTCGGGATCTATGATACAGCAAAAGGTAATGTTTCAGAAGGGATCTGAAAAACCTGTTTTCAGAGTTGTATTGTCTGGTTTTGGATATGTGAAGGTGAAGGAGAATATCAGTGCCACAGCCGTGACACTGCTGTATACAAGGGAAATCTTGTGCATGTGTTGATGGCAGCAGCCTACTTGCAGGTCCTGGTTTTGTACTTTAAGCAGTTGCTCCTAAGTCTAGGAGGGTATGTTAGTGACCAGACACAATTAGAATAATTTCTTTTTTGTTCATTGCATACTGAAGTTACACTGGGCTACTCCAAGTGTATTTAGCAGAATGGGATTGAGCAGTGCTTTTGCAAAGTAATGTTTAAGCTTGACATTTGGGCAAATAAACCATTGGTCCTTGTTTGTAGTGTAATGTTATCCACAGGGACAGTGACTTGATTTAGTGATGTTTCTTTACTATAAGCATAGTGAATAGTCAAGTCTTCTCATGCCAGTCTAAAAAGAATGCTTGTGCTTAATCGATAACCTGTTGTGATTACTGAGAAAGTCTTCTAAATATGGCTTCAGTATGTTTAAAGTTTGTCAAGTGTTTTGCTGCAGTTTTATTTAGGGTATGGGTCTGCAGTGTTTCATTCTAGTTCATCTAATAAAATAGCTGTCATGCTGTGAGTGAACCAGCAGAGGATGTGCAAGGTAAAATGCTAACTGCCATTTTTGTCTTACTGCAGGCATGCTCCCAGATCCCAGAAATACTCACATTGTTATCAGCTGGATGATTGCCCAGACAGTGACTGCTGTGGCTGGCGTGGTCTCCTATCCTTTCGATACAGTGCGGCGTAGAATGATGATGCAGTCAGGACGCAAAGGAGGTAGGCTGTAAATCCACAGAGCTGTAAATGCTGTTGAAACAGCATTAACAAGATGGAGTTCTTTTTACTAGTAGCCATCCTCAGAGTTACAGTTCATTTTTCCATAAATCTGGTTTATTATATTGCACTCAAATGAGGAAATGCAGTAAGGCTCAAACTGAGATCATCAGGATTTGTGCTGAGCACTTTTCATTATGGAACATGAAATAAAAAAAAATGGACTGCCTCTTTGCATTGTCAGATTAAACAAAGATATTAAAAAGGAGGCATAATATTTTTAGTAAGTATTGTGTTACAGTCTTAAATTGTGGTTTGGGACATCACAAAGCAGTTAAGTGAAACAGGGCAGTTGTTAAAATTACCTGAGATGAAATAGGAATTAACTCTTTGCTCTTTTCCTGCAGCTGATATCATGTACTCTGGAACAATTGACTGCTGGCGGAAGATTGCAAGGGATGAAGGAGGAAAGGCCTTCTTCAAGGGTGCATGGTCTAATGTTCTTAGAGGCATGGGGGGTGCTTTCGTGCTTGTGCTGTACGATGAATTCAAGAAAGTAATTTAAACAGCCTAAATAGAATTGGAAATCAAGTTGAGCAGATCATGTAGAATAACTACCATTATGGACCATTGACCTTCAAGAAATTCCTGTGAGTCTTATTTATCGGAGCCAGATGATACTTCCAGATGGGGCTAGAAACTGACATAGAGGACTGATCCACTTCTCTGTAACACGCATGAAAGCACTGAATCTGGCAATTCAGTGTGGCATTTTTTCTTTACAGCAGTAAGGAATGAGTGGCGTTGGTTCTGGGTCCAAAGTTGTTAGGTCTAATTTAGGCAAAAAAAAAAATCATTTGCCTGTGGATCAGTCTTCAGTTTCAAGTCCTATCTTCTAGGACCATAAAATTGTATTTGAAAGCATTTGCTAACAAATCATGTTTTTTTCCACTTGTACTGAAGCACTATGTACCATTTTGCACAGCTGAACATCTAGCAACTTTGTTCTTAAATTGGGGCATTCTGCTGTAAAACAATAAACATACTTACTCGGTCTGTGTTGAAATTATTACATAAAAGCTTTGGGAAAGCCTCTTGTATTTGAAAACTCGTTTTCAGATCAATGAGTCCTCTGATACCTTTACATAAATAAGCTTTTTTAAAAAATAAATGTGAGATCTTTAGAGAGGAGGGGTGGGGAAGCATGGGTTATACTAATAGAAACCACTCCCATTCTTTGTGCCTGATAGTGTATGATGGGCTGCTGCAAGTGGCTTTTTGCATGATTCTTAGAAATCGATTTACAACTTCTATGATTCAAAATAATGGGTTGGGGGTTCAGTTGTAGTGCTAGGAAAACCCAAAGTACCAAGGACTGTC
Source organism: Irena cyanogastra (assembly GCA_013397155.1). NCBI lineage: Eukaryota > Metazoa > Chordata > Aves > Passeriformes > Irenidae > Irena > Irena cyanogastra. The sequence continues at coordinate 763,294 of VWZV01009545.1, read as the reverse complement.
AAAAAGTAATGCTCTTGCCCTTGGCAAACAGCCTAAAATAATTTTGTTTTTGTGGAATCAGTATGGAAAGCATCATGGCATTCATGCAAAAACCCAGGAACCCAGTAAATGCCTTCAACTTCTGAGTGACCTATGTATTGTATTGTTGCTGCTGGTTGGAAATGTTGATTGTGCATTCAGGATACTGTTTGGCCTCATCTGCAGCAGTGGTCAGTAGCTCCATGGAAGGTCAATTTAATCTGAGATGTTGCAGGCAAATGGGTGAAGTTGAAGAGTTGTGGGGGAGGGCATGTGTGTGCTTCTATGTAGCTGTAAAATAATAGATAAAAGCAGGTCAGCCTTCAATATTAGCTGATTGATGTTTAGGGGTGATCAGAAGACCAGATTGAGTAATTGCTCACAACTGCTCTTAGATAATGTAAAACCTATGTGCTGTTCTTCATATGTATGTAAACTTTTGTACTTTGTAATCTGCAAAGACATGGTAGAGGGAGCAGTAGAGGAAAACAAGGTGTTAATCATCATGTTTTAAGAACTCTCCCTATATCTTGAGGAAAGGAAAAGTTTGTCGTTGTACAGCTCATTGAAGGCTGACTGAGCTGTCTTGAGTTCTTCTGTGTGCCTTCTGAGATTGCTATTTAAGATGAAGTATTTAAATTATCTGCTTGGCTTTGGCTGGTTATTACCTTCCTGTCGAGTGTACTTTACCTTTTTCCTTTCACTGTTGCACAAGCACTGCTTTCCACATCAGTATGCGAATGCCACTTCATACACAGGCTACTGGCAAACTCCATGTACCTACTGCAAGTGGTTCTTACATCCTGTGTGGCAGTAGCAGCTCCCTGTGGTGCAGGCAGGTCATTTGGTGTTAACCCTGCCAATCAAGCTGGGTAGCAGGGGAAGACGTTTCGTCTATATGAACACATGAATCAGGTTTCTTTCTGTATCAGTGCCTTGCAAGGGTAGAGATAATGATGGGCTACCTCCCTGTGAGAGAGCCCAAGCTTCATGAGAGAAACCATACGTGGTAGTTACTTCAGCAGCTCCTGACAGGGACACAGCTTTTACACCCAATCTCCCCTTCAGAACAAGGTTTAACTAGAAGAAATAGGAAGAGAAACAAATTCTCCCAAATTTGCCCTAAACCAGGACAAAAGAGTTTAAGTGGAAGTGCAGTTTCCCTATGCTGTACATTCAGTATGAATTCGTGGTGTTCAGGTTTGGTTTGTTTTTTTTTAATATATGGCTTCCCGTAGTCATGCAGCAGCAATTTCCAATGTGATGCAGTTTAGGGATGTAAGAGGCAAACAATAAATGAGACTTTTAAAAAAACCTCATTTGTCCTCTGTCTTATTGAAACACTGAAATTCATTTATTTTGAAAAGTATGACCAGGAAAACATCCAGCATTTGTAAAAGAAAATACTGGCATCTAAAGCCTATATTATATTTAAAAGGCATTGGAAATAACAATTGCACTCTTTGAAGGGAGAAACTAAAATAAATTTGTGAGAAATTTTTACATTTAACATCTGGCTATTAAATATTATCTTTTATTTCATTTCTCACAACTGTTAAGATCGGATTTTTTTGAAGGCTTTCAATGGTATTTGTGTACATACTAAAACTGCACAGGATCACTGTGTTGCAGAGGTCTATTTACAGTGGCAGTACTGAGCTCATGAAATGGCTGACTGACCGGTATTAATAGTTGTAATTGACAAGTATAATTTTACTTTCCATTTTTGTCTTGCATAAGGTTAATTGCATATATCGAGATATTTTGGTGTTACTGGTTAGAAGATCAAAGAGCAAATTTAAGCACATTCTAAATAGCTGGTTTGTGCTTTAGAAAACAACTGGACATATAAAAATTACAGTGAAATTACTGTGGCATTATACAGCAAGCCTGTCAGCCTACAGGAAATCATTATAATGAGAGGAAAGACGCTTCATAGCAGTGACGACAAGAAGTAACAGCTTTATTCTGGTTAAGAGGGCTTGTCTCACATTGTGAAGAACCTCTTAGCAAGGCTTAAGCACTTCTTCGAAGCAGATGCTTGCAGAAAAGCTTAGTTGCCAGGCATTGTGGGTTTGAACAAAGTGAAAAGAACAAATTTAGATTATTTTTCTCCCTTTAAGTGGATTTTAAGGGGACAAACAGGCTGGTTTGAAGTACTTGTCAGCAGGATCCATAATTCTCTTTCATGTTGTGCAATCAGGTATGTTTTTGGAAAGTTGGATCATTCTTTAATTGTAGTTATTTCTTCAGTATGACTTTTTTGTGGTAGATTTACATATTCTGTCTAAAGAGAAAGAAAATTCTGTACCATACAGTAAGCTACAAGTTGCTGTTGATATCATTCTGAACATTAGTTTCAGCTGTACCAAAGGCATCCCATCTTGGTCTTACAATACTTAATAAATGATTACAAGGCAGGAAAAAACAGTTTTAAGGACAGTTAAGGAATGTTTCAATATGTCTGATCAGTACTAGCTGTCAGCAGGAGGAAGAACAGAAGCGGATTTAGACACTGGACAACCTTAGCTGAGACAATAGAAGGAATTTATTTAGTCAGTATTGGCTGAATTTTCCATATGTAGGCATTGGCTAGATGTGTAGATAAAATATTTTGGTTGCTATCACGTGTTTTTATGTTGGCTGACCTGGAGTTCTAGGAGAGTGCATGCTGCTAGGTAAGATCATAGTACTCACAGAGCACTTGGAGTTTAAAGTTTTGAGGGAAGATAAATAATTAAAAAAAAAAAAAAAAAGCAGGGATACTGCTGATGGGTGAAAAAGGTTAAAAAAGCAACCTTTCTGTTGTACTGAGGGTATGTTCCAGAACATCAAACCGTGATGTTCTGGGGACTTTTTTCTAGGAAAGCTGAAGGATGGGTGAAGCACTGCAGGGCTTTGTGGTCATGGTGTTTTGAGCTACTTTACTGTTCTTCAAGGAAAATGCAGAAAGAGTGTGTCTTGCAAGATCTTGGAATGACTTGGAGTTAAAACTCCAGACAAGAGGCCATAAAACTCAGTAATGGTGAGGAAAGCATATGGGGAGAGAGTGACTAGAAAGTCATTGGTCTGTAGTAAGATAAGTAAAATAAAATGGATTAGAGGAGTGCAAGTTGTCTGATGTATTGAATGATTTGGTTGGTAGGATCTTAAATAAAATTGGCAGTTCTTTAACATGAGTATTTTAAGGATGCAGTGCAGAAAGTTGGGTTTTTTAAATCATGAGGTTTTCCAGTGATCTCGGGAAAAGTATTGCATAATACGAGAAAAGAATGAGAGAATGTGGAAGGTCGTTTAGTAAATAGAGGCAAAATTAGGAGATGCGAGCTTTAAAAAGGTGTGATTAGCAACAGCTATTGCAGGTTTCAAAACAGCTCAAAAATCCATTAGCACTAAATGTCAGGGAGAGTGTTTTGTATTCTGTGGAAGAGAGCTTTTGAAAATGTGCTTTTTGTACTTTGTTATTATTTTAATAACTTTGAAGAATTACAACATTCAAGCAGTGTTAAAGGTCCTGAGTCTGATGAGAAGAGGTAAAACAAAACAAGGTTTTAAGAGTAGATCAGACTGTTGAAACATGTCAAAATCATATGAATTGTCTTCACAGCGCTGGTTGGCAAGTGTGAATTAATGTGGGGGCTTCACTTGACTCTGGCAACTGCTGCTGCGACTTTGCTCCCCGCGTAGAAGTGCCTGTGCCACAGCTTACAGACCTCATCCACAAAGGCCTCTGGGTTGTAGTGGAGTGGTTTGAGTGTGTTTGGTAGTATATGCACAGCAATTTGGAAGCTGCTCAAGTTTAGGAAAAGCAAGCACTCAGTATGCAATTTTCCAAACACTGCTTCTTACTTTCCTAGCTATTATTATTTAATATGATGGACTGTGGGCTGCTGCTGTTCTGAGCCTTAGCTCTGGTAGCCTGGTAGGAAGTGAGATGCCAGGTATTTATGACTAAAGATGTATGAGGGAACCTATCTAAGTCACACTCCTACCTGCTTTCTATGAAATCCAAAGGTGGTAGAACCAAAGACGAATCAATCAGGACAGGAAGCTGGTGTATAGTTACCAAAACTAGAGGTTTTTAGTAGTCAGAGATTTGGGGATTCTTTGTAAACAATTGAAGGAAAAATTTTGTGTCACTTTTGGAATCCTCATTGGAATGCGTGGTGTTGCCTGCCGAATTTTAGGCAATTAATGACTAACCTGACTTTACTGACTTCAAGTATGTCTTTGCTTTAGCCAGCTGAGGGAAAGCATCCCCTCACTATGCAGTCACCATACAAACCACTGCTCAAATGGATGGATTTGAGAAGCCTGAATGGTTTGAAGCCTGGTTGTCATGATGTATGCAGTTAGACGGAAGAGTTACTTGCTGTTGACAGTGTGCAGGTGTGTAAGATACTGTAAATAGGAAAGGAATAAAGGTAAACAGTAATGGATTTTAAGTGTATTAAACCAAGCTATTAAAAAGGCTTTTTATAAGCAAGGCTAAATAAACATGCAGAATAGCCTGCACAGGGATGCTAAGTATAATGGTCAAATACAATTTGCACAAAATACTGAAATTGCAAATCCTCTGTTGAAGCAAGAGGAAGGTTAGTTTAACTGTTAAGTCTTTCCAGTCCTGTTGATTTGCATTAAGTGTGACAGGATTTTTATATGGGCGTAGGTCAGGCTTTCGAAATACATACTCACATTATATTATGGCCATTGATGTTTGAAAATGCTAATGGAAAATGCATCCTCAGGTTATTTTTAAAGTATGAACAGCCCCTTACAAAGCTGGTACACACAGAAATTACGGGTCTCAGTAAAAGTGTAAACTCTGGTCTTAAAATATGTCTGCAAATGTCTCCAGGACAACCTTTTGTTTTAGTGTTGGCATAGAGCATTTCAGGTTTCAAAGCAGCATAGCTTGCATGACAGAAATTAGTTTTGGGCCAAATGTTAACACTTATTTTTATAAGTCAGTTCTTCTAGTCTTTGGCCTATTGTGGTTTGTAGTTAACAAATTTGACTGAATTGAGAAGAAACCATACCTGGATATCTTCATCAGTTAGTGCATTGAATTTGTCTCTTGGTTGTGGTATGGCAGGAAATATTTTCTTGAAACTGCAGTACCTTTGGGTAGAAAATGGGATTGTGGAGAAATTGAAAATACTGCTAATATAACTTACACAAACATTTTGTGTTGTAACTTAAGAACATTTTTTACTTTCAAGATTGAATATATATATATTGCTCTACAAATTAAATGAGAAATAAAATATTTTCAGTGGGGTAACTGGTGGGTAACTATTATTACACTTAACATTTGGGTAATTAAAATTTATTTTGTGATTAGAATCATGGTAAATACATTATTAATAAATTACTTTGAATAAATCACGTGACGTAACTTTAACCACTGAGTGAGAAGTTTTATCAAAATAACAATAGGTTAATTTGGATTTTCTCTTGTCTGGTAGTGTATACAGCCAATGGCTTCAAAGCAACCTGGTTGTTAAATGCTTAAAGGTAAGAACGAAAAAGCTTTTGTAGTATCTGGTAGAATCAGTCACTTAATAACTTCAACATCCTTTCCCCCTTTTCCACTTAGTGATTTTGCATGCCAAAGGGCCATCCACAGTAGTCGTGGTGGTAATAGTTCATGACATTGATGATCAGATTATTTAAATTTGCAGGTAGGGAAGTAGGAGGTTGGAGGAATGTATTTCATATAAATAATACTCTGTCAGTAGTGTCTACAGAAAAAAAGATTGATTTACCTTTTGAAAAGACAATACAGGAGAAGGGAAATTGAGATTGTTCCAATTGCAATCAGAAATAAAATCACAAAAATAAAGTAATCTTTCCCTTGACCTGAAACAGCCAAGAGAGAGAAATATTTTAGCATGGTAAAAAGCTGCCTTTGTGACTGTATGATGTAACAAATGTGAATTTCACTACATTTTTTTGGATGTTCTAAAGGACTTCAACTTGACTTCATTATAGAATTTTGCCCAAAAATCCAGATGAGCTTGATACATTTTAAGCCTTTTCAAATATTTAAGATTTAGATAATTAAAATTTAGAGAAATTTTTAAAAATTCTGACAAAAGAGAAGAATAAACAGAGTTACAGAACAATTAATAGAGCAAAATTAGTGGAAAGAGTGAAAAGAAAGATGCAGAAGGAAGGGGATGCTATTCATGGTAAAAACTTAAGAGAACAGAGGGGCAGCCTCATCGCAGCAGACCAAAGATGAGAGTGGATCTGTCTCAGTCTGTTTCTGTAGCCCTGGCACCTGAGGAACTGCTGCCTTCGCAATCCCAGCTAATCAAAGGCTCTGCTGCCAGAGTATTGGAGCTACTCCTTCACGTTAATAAAATCCACCCAGTTCCTTCCATGTAATTGGGTAAAAATTAAGATTTTATTCATTTCTGTGACTGCGAGGAAGAAAGGGAAGCAAATAAGGTAATGCTGAAAAAGAAATTCATAGTCTTACCAAACTCAATGGGTTCACTCCATTCCCCCCAGTTTGAGCTTACGAGACAGTATTTTCCACGTGCTCTGATTTTCAGAGTGTATCTTTTTTTCTCATTGTAATTTTGGAATTCATATCTGTCATTCCTTACCTAAAAGGAAAGTGATCAGACTCTGCATTTCACCTCATAGGCAAATATTAACAAAGTTTGTGGGGAAATTTCCTGATACAGTTTATATAAAAAAATAATTTTTATGATGTTTTTAGATATGTACTATCTCACCAGCAAAACTATCTGTTTTTTGAACGTTAAAATTTCTTTGAAGTTTATTTATTATGCTTTATGGACACTTTTTTTTTTGGTGTGTCCTTGTTTGTGGGCCCTAAAGAAATCTGAAAGACACAAAGCAGAAATTGAAGAAGTACCCTGTAAACCCCCCTTGCAACCTTCATGGGGATTAAACAGGCATGGATGGTGTCTGTCATTGCTAAGAAGATTTAATATTCTTAAGACAATACAATAACAGATATGTAATATTTTGATACTCATGATACTTTATACAAAGTCTGGAATCTGTCAAGCCCTTCCAAGGTTTAGAAGATCACTTCTTTTTCAAGGGAAGACTGATAGTGTTTATCAAATTTCCCAGGTTTTGAAGATTGTTGTACTCCCTTTGCCTAGCTGTCCTGAGCTATCAGTGGTATTATTCCAATTATAAAGTGTGTTTCAGATTTTTAGTAAGCAAAATGTCACATCTGTCAGGAACAAAATCTATTTGTGCAATAGATGGAATGTATGAAGTTTTGTGAAATGCATGGAAAATTTTGCCTACCCCATCCAAAAGGAATGTATTAAGTTTACACTTAAAGATATCACAGGAACATATTTTTCTGAATTCTCATTGCTACATTGGTACAAAACCTGTAGTTCTATAGGTAAGTATATTTTCTGTAATGGTATTTATATGCTTAAGTAGGCAAAAGCACAAATTTGTGTGTGTCAAGAATACTTACACGAGGAAGCTTTTTCTCTTCTTTGGGCTCATCCTGCAAAACAAAGACAAATCTTCATTTTTATTATTTTCTTATCAATCAAATATTTCTCTATATTGTCCTCATCTTCCTGCTTTTGAAGATCATAAGTTATTTTAAAGTGAAAAATCAGTCAAATATTTTGTCCCAGAATAACAGCATTTTATTCAGAGTTTTGTCTTCCTACATTTCCTTTTAGAAAAGGAAGGAAACATTAATTATTTATCAGTAGGTGTGAGAAGCTGTATTTGCCACTAAGGGTATTTTTATATGCACTATGCATTCTCATTCATGTCGAAATTACACAAGCAATCACATCATCCTATAAACATGGCAGATCTGGAAGCTGTGATTTCACAGTAGTTTGATAACCTGGGGCAGAAAATTGAAGTGAATAGCAAATTTACCCTTCCAGTCAAAGTCTCTGTTAGACTTATCCATGCTCAGGGGCTTTCTGTGAAGAGCTACTTACACATCTTATGCAATCAAAATTTAATTAACTAGAATCAAACATTGACCTGGATCAAAGAACATGAAAATTTTGAAGAAAATGATAGGTTCAAAAAGGAGTGAACAAATTCAACAGCATTGACTTCTAGCAAAGATCTCAGAAAGCACTGAAAAGCTGAGGTCCTGGAAATATCTATCACATGTAATATCAGGATAGCCAGCATTATGGAAAAGTCACAAAGGTATAACTGGACGGAATGTCTTGTTACAGAAAACACACTCACTGTGTGTCTTGCACTACAAAGCAGACTAGCATTGCCCCATCACTCATTGTCAGCTGAGTGCTTTCAGCTTAGGGCATTTGTGAAATGCATGGAAAATTTTGCCTACCCCATCCAAAAGGAATGTATTAAGTTTACACTTAAAGATATCACAGGAACATATTTTTCTGAATTTTCATTTCTACATTTATACAAAACCTATAGTTCTATAAGTCATCAGCCTGGAAATGATCAGCCTGTGCTGGGAACGAGCAGGGTGTAAAGAGTTGCTCAAACCTTAGATGTGCAGGGCTGCTTTAGCTGTGTTACCTCCGCTGGCCCCTGCTGAGAGGTGTGAATTCTAGCTGCCATCTCCATGTGGGTACTGCTGGTACCTTCAGCACCTCAAGGGCCCTGGGGCACCTACTGCTCCACAGCAGGGAGCCCTGCTGTGCACTGACCCTTAGGGAATATCCATGCTCCTGTGCAGACACCTACATTAAGGTGTCTCAGTCTAGGAGATTAATTTCCTACCCAAATGTAGAAATGTACACTGAACCCCACCCATTCTGACTGTGGCACAGGAAACAAGAGTTAATGTGTATCTCTTTCAAATAAATGTTTTGACAATATTACTGTGTTGTGATCTATATCTTTATGTAAAACTTTGTAAGTATTTCACACAAGATCTTACTGTCAAATTATACCAACCAGCTGGAAAGCTACATTGCTGCAATTGTGTGTACTGCAAGTGCTCCTTGTACCAATAGGTACCAAGGTAGATACTATTAATCTGTGAAAGATACAGAATCCAGATAATCCAAACAGCCTGCAAGCCATTGGTCTTGTTTTAATAAAGAAATGAGGCTTAATGATGTGTTGCTTTATTGCAGTTGTATATTTTTGTTTAACCCTTAGCTGATCTTTCCTGTAATGGTCTTGTGGCTGAGCCGTTGCAACTATGGTAAGGTTCTGAGCTGCAGAAGTTCATGAGAGGTGGGATATGAGACCAAGAAAACTGTAGCAGGAGGACACCACAACTTTTGAGAGAAAGAGTAACAAATAAGGAAGTCAGAAATGTACACATTATAGATATGCATGAGCATAGATATGGTACCAAACACAAACCAAGAAATTGTTTTTACCTTATTTTGTATGCTAATTTCATACTGAAAACACTTTGTGTTTTCCACATGACTTGTAAGGGGTGGATGCCATGTAATTATGCAACCCATCGGATCTCTGGTACAATGGGCAGTGACATTTAATGGAGCAGTGAGTATTTCTGGGGAAAAATGGAATAATTAATATAGGCACAGTCAGTAAAAAGCTACAACTCATGCCTTCTCAGCAAAATGCATGTGAAGATGAGGCAGCTGATGTGCAACTGTGTGCTGCTGGTGTTAACTGAAGTTATCTGGTAAACAGCAGTAAAATACCTTTCAAAACTTGAGAACATATCGCTGCAGTTTTTGGACATCTGAAGTAAATGAAGTTCATGTAAAGAAAAGGTATGAAAGATTTTGTGTGATTCAGTAGTGCAATCAGCAGAGTGCCATTTTCTTCTACATCTTTTTTCCAACCACACGTTGACAATGCAAGTTTCCATAGGAAAAAGGAAGGAATTTTTTTTGTGTGTGGCATTATTCATGATGCATTCAAAGCATCTGGAGTGCCTATAATATGGTTAACTCAGTGTGACCTGATTTCTCTTGGAGCTTGAACACCTAGCTCACAGAGGTACCCACACGTTTAACTAACACAGTCCTAATTTGGAAGCTGAACCCTCACTCTGGTTTTAGAACACATAGCTCTTGTGGCTCTCAGAGAGGTGTGAAATTAAGGGATGGTAAAACAAGCCCTCAAGAAAGGTAGCCCTGACCATTGTGTTTCATTACTTGGAACCCATGGCTATGTCCACACCTCTTGTCTCAGCATTTTTTTCAGGCTGCCACTGCCATTGCTTGTTTTAGTCAAGTTTTGGAGCTACATGCTGTCAGCTGTTGGAAGCAAAGTCTGCCCTGCAGTGGAGGATCCTGCAACAGCTACACACTTTGTTTTAACATGCTTTTCAGAGAAAAGACTTCCCACTTCCTTATTTTATAAAACACTAATAAAATAAAATGTTTGATTACTTACCAATTTTATACAGGTCAATGTACTCATCATAGAACTGGATCAGGGAGTCTTTGCTAGAGCCATTCACCAGGAAGTAAGCTTTTTCAATCCCTATGCTCACGTTTTGGAAGATACAGCCCACATTTCTGCAATTTTCATCTTTGATGTAAAGCTCACATTCCATCTCCTCTTCATTTCTGCATACAGCAAAGTATTTTAGTTAAACACGGGCACTGTGATGTGTTGGATGAGAATTCAGAATTCTCTGGACCAAGCAGACCTACTTACCTTGACTTCTGCCAGTAGAGAAAATACTGTGTGTCTGCTGGAGCATCCCTTCCTGCCTGCCAAGTGCAGTTCATGAGGAAGATGTTATAAATGACGCAGGAGAAGTTTTCAATGGCTGACCCACTCATGCCTGCAAACACAGAAATATCCATGATGAGGGAAAATCATGTGACTCCTCCAAGCTGGAGGATCATGGCTCACAGGTATGTTAGATACCTGCAAGCCCAGCTAGCTATTGCTTAGTCTAGGAATGACAACTGAGAGAAAACTCTACTCTCACTCCACTTTTACTGCCTCTGAACTGTGAAACCTGTCAGTAAGTGAAGCATTCCATATGTAAGGGAAGGCACATTGCCTTTTAATACCATCCATGCTTCTGCAGAGATTAGTATTTCTCCTTTTGCAGTTAATGCCCAGGAAACCTCCTGATGTGTTTACATAGAGAATTAAAAAAGCTAAGACTTTTAAAAGTAAGGTTGGACTTTTTCCTGCTCTCCAATCAAGCAGGCTCCTCCTTAGATCTTTCCACCTTCATGTGGGTGGCAGTGACTTGTTCTTTTGCTTTTCTGGAGCACATTGAAATGGGAACCTCATTTATTTTGAAGGTGCCTTATGGCTGGGCTATGCAGGCATGCTCAGCCTCTTCCTGTCTTCTTCAACCAGTTTTCTGCTTCTTTCTGTGGTATGACCTAAATTCAATGAAAGCATGGAAGCTTCCTCTGCTACTGACTCCAGCCCTCTCCAGTGCCTGGTAGGGAGGGCAGCCTTACAGAAGGACAGGTGAATCCTCTGGGGAAGCTGCACACTTGGAAGGTGGGGCCAGCAGGGGAGACACACCGAAATTTTGTGTGTTCTGGCTCGCATTTTGCGGGTCACCATGAGTGTTTGCCCTGTCAAGTCTACAGGAAGAGAAGAGCAGCAAGCATTTTCTCTGCTCAGACATGAGAAAGCTTCTAACCCACCACCTCTGTCATGTCTGAAATACCCCAGTCACACATAGCTGCTGCAGCACTGGTCATGAGGGAACTTTAATGGAGAGCTCTGAGCTGAGAAGGAAGGGAAAAATAGGTCACAACAAACTCACCAACAGCCCAGGAGAAAAACATTCAATAAATAAATACTAACATCTTAATTTGTAACAGTCAGAAGAATTATTTGAATCCACCCTTAAACCACTGTAATTTATTAGCATTTTGGGGCCTTAGCATAAAAAAGAATAACACAATTATGGGTACATTTGTAGTAATAAATCTCTTGTAGAGTGATGGAGACATTTATTGCAGAGCAAATAATTTTAACATCTGGAAAAAAAAAGTTTTTAATAGAAAATCTAGCAGTTACTTACTGTGTAAGTAACTGTTTTCTAAGGCAATGTTTACCTTTAAAGGATTGCAAATGCATAAAACCTTAGTCAGAACATATGCATTACCTCCAGGGAGAAAGGTGCATTGTTTTGAGATGTTTGTGCTTGGCACTTCAATGATAAAGGATACCCCTTGGTGCAGAGGCATGTGTAGCTCTGCTGGAAAGCTGCATGGTGGACTACCCACCTGAAAAGAGAACAAGTTGATATTTTATTTCTCTGCTTTTTCTCTTCTGATGTTAGTTGAGGCTGGCTATGGAAGTGCAACTCATGAATGTAATTCCATGTATGTGTATGTTTTTGGCTCAAGAGCTACCTCTCTCCTTTAGCACTCAAAGGTGATATAGAGTGTAACTGAGGGATCAAAAACATAACTATACAAAAAGCTTTGCAGCTCAGGAGGTGGATGCTACGCTAATGTGCGACTATTTTAGGAGACTAATAGCCCAGTGGCATGACAGAAGATAGCTGATACATAGGGGAGCCACAAAGGAATTTAATCAAAGGATTAAGCAAAATAAAAGTACTCATCTGACCTGCCCAGGTGTTAAAGAGTGTCTATGGTCTTATACATATAATCTTCAATAAAGATGTGATGTATTTTGTAGTGTGTATTTCTGAGGCACCTGCTTTGCTGAGCTAAATAAGCCATATCTGTCTCTGTCAAGCTTCCTGCTTTCCTCTTTGGATAATGTGGGCTTATAACATAACCTGTGCTACAGGAATGATCCAGTTTACTGGGAAACAGGGGAAGAACTTAAGATAACTATAATCCATGGTAGTGTTTCTGGGATTTTTTTGTGGGAGGTCTCTTGCTATGTCTCTTTAAAGTCTCTAGAAGTCTCACTTAATCTCACAGCCCCTTTTTCAGCAGCTACATCCCCACTCATGATTCAACATAGCTGCAGTTCAGTCTATCACTTTCTTTCTACTTTGGTGTCAGAATTTCAGTTTTTTAGTATGCATTGCTGCTCATCTCACGGTAAATGACCCTGGCATTGCTGGTGGCTTTCCACAGCCCCTAAGAGATCAAGCTGTAGACTGCAAACAGCCACATGTCAGATGTTATCTGTGGCATTCATTTTTTTCAAAGTGAAATTGATAAAAGGTATGATTATTTATCTCAATGAATAGCAAGTTTACCTCTGTGTCTATATATTCCACATCTCTGTTCATGATGATGCATTTGTACTCAGAGAAATTCCTGCTGCTCTCCCAGGACAGTTCCATTTTTCTCCAGTCCACATTCACATTTTTAATAGGTGATTCCTGTGTGTCTGCTGAAACTGTTGCAGCATAAGTTCAGTAAGGATATGCTATTGTTTTTGTTGAATGCAGAAGATAGTATTTGTCAGGCTTAAGATAGCAATTGCCAGTTTCATTGCAAGTATCTCTGATAAATGAAGAGTTAAACCTTGTTTCTCAGATTATATCTGCAAAAGCATACTTACACTCTATGCACTGGATGTCAGCATGCAAGGAATGAAATAGCATCATATACCACGAAATCATGCAAGTGAGCCCAAGAGTACCAAACATATTTCCTTCTCTGGAAAGAGATAATGGAACCTTCAGAAAGAAAAAGGAAAAGATAAGAAAAAAAAAGGAAGTGTATTTTGGTTTTGCAAAACTTTATTTTTCAAAAATATTCTTTAGAAAAGCCAAGAAGAGGGTGAGCTTCAGGATGTCTGGCAGGCACCTCTTATTTGAAAGAGCTGAATAGCCATGATATCGCCTATAACAAAATAGTTTGAGATAAAGAGGCCACAGACTCTCATGATGATAAATATACTCACTGCACTCAGTGCAGAGACTATGACTGAGAATTACTTTTCCCCACATATCTACCCTAACTATACCATCAGAAAGTCTGGTTTTCTTGTGTTCTGGTCCTGTGAACATCACAATGCTGTGGTTTGTATTGGTAGCTGGAATGGTGTTGATAACACACCAGAGTTTTGGCTGTTGCTGAGAAGTGCTGGCACAGCATCAGGGCTGTCTCTCCAGCCCCATCCCACCAACTCTGCAGAGGCCAACGGGACAGGAGTGAGCCAGAGGCTGGGAGGGAACATGGCCAGGACAGCTGACCCCAACTGAGAGGGATATCCCATAGCATATGGCATCATGTTCAGCAATAAAACCTGAGGGAAAGAAGGATTGGGGTGGCATGAGGCATTTCTTGTCCAGACATTTGACTTCCAAAGCAATGGCTATGTGTACTGCAGCCCCCTGTCCCAGGGAGTGGCTGCATATTGTCTGCCGAGGGGAAGGAGAGAATAAGGAAGAGGGGGAGTGGGAGAGCAGCTTGGTGGGCAGCTGGTGGCCAGCCAAGGTCAGGGCACCACAGTATTTTTTCCTGTTTGCTGTCACAAATGGGTCTCCACTTTTCAAACTACATAAGTCCCACTGTTCTTAGAGGTTTACATCCATACAGAATACTCTCCTTCAAGTTTTTGCTTGCTTCGGTGTCAGAAACCAAGGAGTCAGATGTTCCAGATCACTGTGGGCAATTTAAATCACTAAGGAAGTGTGAAGTACCTGCAAAGGGCGACTTCACATTCATTCATGTGGTATGGAGGACTGAACAAAGCTAGTCAAACACTGGCATCAGCTCTTGTCAAACATTTCTCATCTTATGTACAATTTTCCTTTTCTCCAAGGAGGTTAAAACTCTTTAGAAAAGATTTCTCTATTCACAGCTTTTTTTTTTTTTTTGTATCCTACATGAAGAAGCAACTCTGGTTAAATTTTTGTTTGCTTTAGCAATGTCTAGCAGTGCAACTTCGTAGTACCAATTTTCTTGATTACAAGTAGTACTAAGGATAATTCTGAAACTGAATTAAATTCTTATGAATTCAGGAAAAAGAGAAACATGGTAATATTTTTTTACTAGTCAGCCCTTCTATATTAATTTTTATGGTGATTTCAGAATGCTGATTTCAAACTGACTCCACTTGTGGTGAAAGCAAAAACCCATCCCGATGTTCAAAGCAAGTCGTTCTGTAGTCTTGAATATTTTCAGAAGGCATGTAACATTTCCTGGAAGTTGGCTTGATGTGACATATGGTCCCCAGGTTTCAAGGCAGGCCAGGACACCATGCTGGGGTTGCAATAGAGACAGACTCTTCACTGTAACCTGCTTATCTCCTTCAGCATCCGTATTTGCAAATCATCATACTTCAGTTAGGATGTGGCCAAGGCTGCTGGGAAGTGATACTGAAGAATCTCAAGTACAAACAGTGTGGAGGACTGGCCATGAGTTCTCTGTGAGATATTGGTCTCAATATTTATTTCCACTTTCCCATGCTCTCAGGGGCCTCCCCAGTAATGCACATGAGAATCTTGAGACCTGTTGTCCTTCCAGTCAACTTCTTAATCATATTTTCTCTGTTTTGGCCCTTCTGTTCAGTCACTCAACATTTTCCCCTTCCTTTCCTCATCTTATGTTCCTTTTCTAGGCATTTGTTTTCCTATTATTTGGCAACTGTCTGCTCACCTTTCCTTTATTTTCTTTGTTTCATTTTTCTTGAGATATCCATCTCTCTGTTCTGATTTTTCAGAATCTCCCTCAGGTTTCCTACATATGACTGCAGCCCCATATTGCAAGTACCCTTCATGCTTTCTCATGGAAATGGTGACCTGGGACACTGCCACAGTGTCCATCATCCACAGCCCTGTCTGCTTGGAGAAGTGTTTGCTGGCATCATGGTCCCCACTCTCTGGACGTTTCATTGGACATGCAGTGGGAATAGCAGGGCCTGTAGGCATTCACTTTCCTCATAAGAAATGACCATTCCAGCTGAATGCCCCACGACCTAGCCAGCTCCTCTGTTTTTTCTCCGCCTTGCCTGCAGGCAGGATGAGTGATGCAGGGGCTGTGGTGAGCCCTAAGCCATTCAGCTGAGCAATCCAGACCTTCTGTATGGTGGCCAAATAAGGGGCTCCAGCACTGTATTTTTAGGAATTTTCTGTCTCCAGGACCTCCACCCTTTCCCAGACTGGTCTTCTTCAGACTGGTGTGGTAAAGCTCTCTCTGGTCTGAAGTCACCTCAGTGTTGAAGGTGCCAGAAAGAACTCTCACGTCAAAATGATTGTGAGTGTTATTTGTAGAATCAGACTAGAAGAACCTACTGCTGTAAGCAGTATTTCCTCATATTTCATCAAAATAGAATTTATTAGGATGAAAATGCCCAAACTGGATGATTTTTTCCGCCTTGCTTCTTTCCTCTTTGCCCCCTGGCCAGCCTCAGAAGTGTGTGTCTATCCTGCTACATAGGAGAGGGTCCCAGGTGGTACTCAAGCATCTGATTTCCAGACTTCAACTCTTAGCTCACTCTCTAGCTCTCTCCAGGACAGTTTGTTATAAACCCAATCTATCCACCTTATCAATGTGTCAGAAGTAAAATACAGTCAGGTAGCCTGTAGTGGTTTCTATAGAAAGCGTGTATTAAATACTGACTTAAGCACTATCAGTTCTTTACCCTCTTAGTCTATTGTCTTTGCTCTCAGGCTGTGAGTGCAGGATGGTACCAGAAAATGTCACCTGAGACCAGTGACTTATTGGCTTCAGTGTCTCTGGGGAAATTACTCCTGCCCATGACACACTTCCAGAAGAGAAACTTTGTATTTTACTCATAAGGTAATGTGAGGATAAACTGATGCTCATACACTGCTGAGATATGGAGAGTATCATATGCTGGCTAAGCCTCCCTGGAAACATTGAAATAGAAATAGAAACCTTACAATGCAAACCAAGCAATGAAATATTATTATCAAATTGCTGCCTAAACAAAACTACTTCAGTTTTTAGATCAGTATTCTGATTCCTGTAGATGATACAAAACTGGGGGAAATGGGTGATACGCGACTATTTTTGCTTCAGAGGGACCCGGAGAGGCTGGAGAAATGGGATGACAAGAACCTTTTGGAATTCAGCAAAGGAAGGTGCTGAGTCCTGTGCTTGGGGAGGAACAACCCCTGGCACCAGCAGAGGCTGAGATCCACCTGGAGAGCATTTTGCAAAGAGCACAGGCTGACCACCACAGGCTGCTGAACCAGCAACGTGCCCTGGCAGAACAGAAGATCAAAGGCACCCTGGGCTGCAAGAGGCAGAGTGCTGCCAGCATGTTGAGGGAGGTGTTCCTGGAGTGCCAGGGATCCCCAGAAGAAGAAAGATATGGAGCTACTGGAGGGAGTTCAGAAAAAGGGCTCTGACATATGAGAAGAGGCTGAGAAATCCAGGATTTTTCATCCCAGAGAGATGAAGGCTCAGCAGGATGTTATCCATATTTACAAATACCCAGCTGTGGGGAATGATAAAGAGCCAGGCTCTGCTCAGTGGTGACGAGTGACTGGACAAGAAACAATGGGCAAAAACTGAAATAATGGAAATTCAATTTAAACACAAGAAAACTCCTTTTACTGTGAGGTAGTCAACTGCTTGAACAGGTTTTCCAGGAAAGCTTTGAAGTCTCCAGTGCTGGAAATACTGACTGGACACAGCCCTGAGCAACCTGCTGTAGCTGACCCTGCTCTAAGCAAGGCTTGGGATAAGTCAATTTCCAGAAGTGCCTTCCAGCCTCAACCACCCCATGATTTTGTGATCTGTTTTTTTCCTCCACACTAGAAATAGAAATCTGCATATTTCTAGTTAGAGTAATTTATAGAAAGGGTACAGAAAATAGCATTTCTTTCAGTTATGGAAAAATAGATGTCAGATAAAAAATGTCAAATAGTGCAATAGATATCATAGACATGTCATAGTCTTCCTTGGATCTTGCAGAAATCTTTAGAAATTTTTTCTATACACATTTCTATTTTTAATCAAACAGGTAAAAGAATCTTCAAAGTATTCTCTAGAATTCCTTAAACTCGAAGGACACTAATCCAGATTTTGTACATGTGCAAGTATGACTGTACCTAACAATCCCTGGAAAATATTTGTATCCTGCAAAAAACCTTCTGTGGCACAAAAAAAACCAACATATAACATAGAGAGACATACCTCGTCTTGAAAAACTCTCCTTATTTATCTTGTTTGATTTGGTTTGCAGCAACAAGGACGCTTTAACATGTAGTTGTACTCACACGAAGAAATCTGTAAAAGTTTTGCTCTGCCAGTTAGCTTTGTTTTACTGCATGACAGTATTAAGTAACAAATGCTGCAAGTTAGGAAGCTGCTCAGTTTATCATTTCTCTTACTGCTTTTGAGCTTCCTTAAGTTTCCTGATTGGCAGATGTCAACAAGTTCACATGAAGAGATCATGCAACCAACTCTTCCTTCCTGTTATGTCAGATGAACTAAGCATTAATAGTCACAATATGCAAACACATTACCCAAAATATATAAATACTCAGTAGGACCACAGTATGTCAACATGCTCATATAAAGACCACTTCTATAAATAAACAGATTTTCATAAATAATATGTTCTGGAAATAACAGCAGTGTTGTGTGACTAGTCTATGTTTAAAGTGACTGCCTGTCTGGGTTGGTTATGGCCCCTGCACAAGTCCAGGTTCTCTTTTGAGGAAGATCAGTCCTTAGCAGGTATACAAACAGCCAAGAAAGTTCTGTCTTGCATATTTGCAGGCAAAGAAATGCCAAGGAAAATACCAGACCCAAATTTCTGAACTTTCTCACTGCTGACTATGGGTTGTTTTTGTTTGGTTCATCTTAGGCTACAATATCATGTTAGGTGAAAAAGTGTCTGACTGCAGAAATTAAAAGAAAATGTTCAAAGTGTTTACTGAATAACATAATGTTACATTCACAAAAATCTTTGCAGTCATCTAAATATGAGAGGCATAATCCATTTTGTTTGCTTTAACTTCCAGCAATTTCAGATGTGGCTCTGACTGTTAGTCACTTCCCCATTTGTTTTACATGACATCTGACATGCAGTTATGTAATCTGCATGTAGTGCAATTTTTTTGTTTCCTGCTGTTCTTGAATGCTTTTAGCAAATTGAAGTTCATTTAACCCCTACCTTCCACTCTGAACACAAGCACAATAGCAGGAACGTGAAGAATTCCCTAGGCTTCTAAGGAGTGAGGGAGGATCCTTAGTAGTTAATCTGTTAAAGGAAGAACTATTCTTAACCCTGCTATCATTGAACCAAAATTGTAGGGCCGGTTTGTTTTGTTTTGGGTTTTTGTTTTTTTTTTTTGCTAGTTTATGTGCTCAGATCCACCAACAGCAAACTACTTCACAGTCTTCAAATTTTAACGCCTTTGCTTTTCAGTCCACACTGCTCAGTCTTGCCCACCTTTACCCAGTGATTCCCACTAGAAGGACGTGTTAATATTATTTTCCTTTTCAAATCCTTGGGTGAAAAAATTAGGTAAGTGAAATGAGTAACAGTTTAGTCACAGCATGTGTGAGGCAGGGCTCAGCTGCAGAATTTTGTCAATAGAACCACATACTGGCATTGGCTCAGTCCTTGTCAGCTTATTCAGTACCGTGGGAACAGGACATGCATGTTTCAAATCTTCTACTCACTTATGGATTTATTTTACTTATTCTGTGTAGCCTAAAAGCAATGCATCCAGTACATCTGCAGTCGCAGTTTGGTGTGATCTGAAATTGTCTATTCATCAAATATGCTCTACTTGGGTACCACCACTCACCTCAGTGACCACTGCCACCTTGAGTAACTTTTCTGAAGCACATCCTTCCATGTCACAGATATTTGTGTGCAAGGTGTGTGTGTCAGTGTGCCTGATGAATTTCGATGAGGGGATTTGCATGCTGTTGTGACGGCATGTCTGGTGAGGTTCTAGGTGATGTGAAGGTGTGTTACAGTATCACCTGACCAGCACCTTCAGGCTGCCCAAACAGTGAATTAGTTTTAACTGATCCATTTGTAAGCTGCATGAGGAGCGGCTCACCATCCCTGGGAGTTTTCAAGAAATGACCGGATGTGGCACTGAGTTGCAGGGCTTAGCTGAAAAGGTGGTGGTGTTAGGTCAAGGGTTGGACTCAGTGATTTAGGAGGTGTTTTCAAACCTTGATCATTCTGTGATTCAATGATTTTGCATTGTAGCCTGGACTACTTCATGAGGGTTCTGTCTGTAACACCTTTCCTGAATCAATTGAGTATGGTGTTTAGGTTTGTTTAGGTTCTACTTAAAAAGAACCCCATGCCATCTCTTGAGTGTCTTGATAACTGTCTTTATTACACTTCACTATTCCCTTCCTCAGGCTGAGCCACCGAATGGTTGTTCACAACTCATGGCTGGGTTTTGGTGGACTGGAGCCAAACCATGCCTCACTCTGGCATTTTTGCCCAAGAGGAGAGTTACTGTACAAGGTTGTATAAACCAGTGCAGTCTGTTACAGCCCCATCACTCTTTCAGCAAGTCGTGGTGAGCATTTCCACTCTGACCACTGCTGCATACTGGGAAAAATACAAAGATGGTTTACGAGTGTGTCCAGCATGAACTCAGCCTCTTTCAGAAATTTGCTTTGTTGTTCTGACCTGTTGCAAAAACTTCCCAGGTGAGTCTTAGACCGAAAGGTAATCATTAACTGTGTCAAAGGCAATAGGTGTGCCAAGAGCTGTTTGTGTTCAGCTATGGTACAGGCTGGAGAAAGTACAGCACTGGAAGGCTCCCCAGCACTGGAACATGTCCAGGAACAACTGTTCCCAGCATTAGCTTGGCCAGGATTTACAAGTAATGTTCTGAACAGCTCCTGGACATAGTCCAGAGGTTAGCTCAGGCCAGGGCTAATTTCTAAAGGTAGTTTGCATGTGTCTACCTTATTTAGGGGTTTAAGAGAGTGTGTCTGGACTCTTATACATAAATTTGCCCCTGTGCATGAAAATAGTCCCAGGAACGTTTAATCTAATAATAAATTATCTAGTATCACTATAAAATTAGTCTAATAATCAAATAGAAATGTTCAAATGTCTCATGTAAAAATCTGAGTGAATATAGTTTTCCTAGTTGTCCATGTGTACTTGAAGAGCTTCAAAGAAACTTCTAGTATGAACTGACCTTTTGACAGTAGAATAATGGAATTCAGGCATCAGAATTTTAAAAACTGTGTTCATCTCAATAAATTAATTATTAATCTTTTTAATATGAGACAGAAGAACAATTATTTTCTCTTAAGATTAAAATGTAACTAAAACTTGTTGAATAAAATATTGCAATCATATTTACAAAATAAAAGATATCCAATAAGGACAACATACCCAAACAGTTAAAATTAGCCAAAACTAAAAGCAAATACAATGGTATTTAAAAAGATTGCATACGAGGTGTTGTTCTCTCTTGGCTGCATCACTCTTTTATACAAGAAAAAGAAGAAAGTAAAGAAAGCCTATATATTATTCCAGACTTTCTACAGGGAGATACAGTTGTCTAAGAAATGCACTTTCAGAGTCCTCCATTTCTCTTGGTTATCTCATGATGTCAGCACCAATACTATCTCTTCATTTTCAGATGTTACTGACTGAAATTTGCTCTCCATCTGCTGAAAGGAAAATAAAAACTTCCATCAGTTTTATACATAATGTTTGGTTAGCCTCTACTTATGCACAGTTCTGAGAGTATTTCACATGTCCTTGCTGCGTGCGACCACCACCGTCTGTCCTGTTTCCTTACAAAATCCAATTTTGAACTGTTTTCTGTGTCACCTCCTTTTCTTTCCTGCATGTGTAACTCGCTGGTGGGTAAGTAGGTGAGGTGTGCACCTGGAGGGATTCAAGCTTGGAGGGGGGGACCTGGGGGGACACAGGGCTCAGACACTGGGATCAGGTGTGAGGAACTTTATGGCTGTTGTAGATGAAGAGAGCAAAGGGATATGCTAATCTCACTGGCAAATCCAGCCCGGCTCGGCTGGAGAGCAGCAGAAGGACTGTGATGTCTAGGACCCTGCTTTAGAGACTGCTGCTGGTGTTGATGAGGTGCTGGTAGAGGCAGCTGTGCTGGTTTTGTTGCTGGCTGCCTCACTGTGCTCTGTTCTGTTGTTTTCCATGTCCTTGTGTTGGGAAAGCGAAGAGCCCTTCCTGCTGGCTGAGTCTACCAAAGGGAGCATCACCCTGTGCACCTGTGAGACCGGAATGGGAGAAACCCTGTGGTTCTGGAAGAGCACTGCATTTGACTTCCCTTAAAAAACTCACCTGCTGACTTTCTTTTATTTTTCTTCAGAATATGGCAAAGAGTTATCCTCTGTAATGAGTTCCTTAAAATTTAAAAATTCAGCCAGTAGAGTTTTGTACGTATTTCACCCATTTAATATAAAAACAGAAATAGCATATACCTCTGGATTTGTATCAGCTGCTGTAAAAAAAGCAGGTTTTGGTCCTGGGATCTGTGGAAATGCTGCCTTCCAACAGCCAGTCCTGGAAATCAAAATGTATTGAATACAAAATTAAAATTTAATAACCATAATGTGACAACATCATCACATCCTTGAACCAGCTCTTATCTTCCTCTTCACTCTTAGAAGTGAACTGAAACATATACATAATCTCAACACAGAATGAACATATATCAGGAAAACTTTAATAATTTGGATGGTAATAGGTTCATTTTTGATTAAAGATTTACTAGTAGTAAATTTCCTTCTTTGACAGAAAAATAAATTTGTCCTGCTATGTCACTACAAACAGTGAAAAGTGGGGGTAAAAATTTTAATAAGTTGAGAGAGCTGTATCTTCCCTGAATTACAGTATATTTCTATGCAAAGGGCATCATATATATACATATATAGCAGAATATACCTTTTCTTGCTGTTTCTGTTTCACTTATGGGTTTTATTTTACTTATCCTGCAGAGGCACCTCCACCTTATTTGTTTAAAAAATTTAGGTGTTACAAACGCACAGAGAAAATAAAACAAACTCATAAACTCTTTACCTTTTGCAGGAAAAAATTGTGATGATTGCCATTAAGGGTGTTGCAACTGCTACCCCAAGCAAAATCCGTGCTGAAGAAGATATAATTTCCTCATTTCCTGAAAGAGAAACATTCATAAATTAGTAGTAGTCACATGAGGAACAGATCATAGAATTACAGAACATAGACTAATTTGGGTTGGAATCGACCTTCAGAGATCATCTAATTCCATCCACTCTGCCATAGGCAGGGATGCCTTCCACTAGAGCAGATTGTTTAGAGCCCCAGCCTGGCTTTGAACACTTTCAGGGATGGGGCATCCACAACCTCTCTGGGCAACCTGTGCCAGTGCCTCATCACCCTCACAGTGACGAATTTCTTCCTAAAATCTAACCTGAATCTGCACTCTTTCAGTTTAAAGCCATTCCTCCTTGAACTATAACCATGTGGCCTTGCACTAAGTCCCTCTCCAGCTCTCTTGCAGCCCCTTTAGGTACTGGACGAGTGCTACAGGATGTCTCTGGAGCCTTCTCTTTCCCAAATAGAACAACCCAAACTTTCTCAGACTGTGAGAGGTGCTCCAGCCTTCTGATCTTCCTTGTGACACTCCTCTGGACTTGCTCCAACATGTCCATGTCCTTCCTGTGCTGGGGATCCCAGAGCTGGATGCAGCACTGCAGGTGGGCTCTCACCAGAGCAGAGGAGCAGAATCCCCTCCCTTGCCCTGCTGGCCACGCTGCTTTGGATGCAGCCCAGGACACATTTGGCTCTCTGGGCTGTGACTGCCCATGGCTGGGTCATGTCCAGCCTCTCATCACCAGCACCCCCAAGTCCTTCTCAGCAAAGCTACTGTCATAATAATAATTCCTTTATCCCCCAGACTCTATTGTCACCAGCAGTTGCCCTGATCCAGGTGCAGCACATTGAGCTTGGTCTTGTTGAACTTCATGCTGTGTCAAAGATCTCCTGTGGTGACTGACTGGTGAATGTGAGCCTGAAAGGTTTCACTTGGTATAAAAATGAATTCTGTAATTTATCACTTTAGCAGAAATGTCTGATGGGAAGAATTAACATTGATCCTATTTGTCCACCCTGGGCAGTAAGCAGGAGCTCACTACAGCTGCAAATGTGCAATTTTTAATGCTATTTCCAGTGTTAGAATGTTAAGAAATCAATTAAGTCCCTTCCTACTCTTCTCTGTAGTGTGGTGTGAAGCAAAATATTTGCCAATGTTTTTTGCATGTGTGTGTCCACAGGTGTGTGACAACGTGTGTGACAATGTGTGAGGTACACAGGACATCACTGGGGAAAGAGTAGCCCAGGGCATGGATTTGTTCTTACCAAACTCAATAGGTGCACTCCATTCCCCCCAGGCTGGGTTCACCAGGCAGGCACTGCCAGCTGCTCTCATTTTTAAGACATACTTCTTTCTTGTATTGGATCTCAGAAATATGTTACTATTTCCCCCTTCCTAAAAAAAAGCAAAAAAACTAAGTTGCTTTTCTTTGTTCCATGCCTGTGTTAACAACATGCATGTGCCATGAAAGTTTCACTGCATGTTCACATGCAGTGAAACTTTTAAGAGGCTATGAAAGTATTGTTTATTAAAGAAGACTGCTGTTACAGAGGAAAAGAAATTATTATTATTTATAGCCACAAATATGTATCTCAAAAATAACCTGACACTCATTTAACTTTTTACATTTAGAAGCATTTCATTTTTTACACTATAAAAGTATAACCTCTGATTTCTTATGATATGGTTTGATTTATTGATGATTTTCTTAAGCACATAGAGAGGTAGAAAAACACCTTCAACAATCTCATTTTAGTACTGCTAGAACTGAGTGGAACTGTGTGATTTGAGGAGTAAGGTGTCTGTGCACCTGCCTCAGTCTCTGCATTATGAATTTTCAGAAAAAGCATAACTTTCCAGCCAAACCTGCAAAATAAGTAGATGACTGCAATACTCTGTGTCACCAGACTTTACTGCAATACTCCTGCTCTTGGAGACTTTTGCAGAGAGGTGGGATGTGCAAGCTGCACTGATTAAAAGGAGGTGCAGCATACCTGGATGACAGCCTCCATCCCAAAAGGACTTTTGTGGTCTATGTTTTTCATAAGCAAAATTGAATTCCTATGGGAGACTTTATCTTTTCTCTGTTGTCAGTGATGTGTAACTCCAAAGTCTGTTCCAAATATTTGAGAAGGAGAGTGGACAATATAATGAAAAATGGGAGATTTTTCAAAATACTTACAGAAAAGCAGTAAAGTTCTGCCCCTGAATATATAATAAATTACATATGCCATGATGATTTAGCAGTTTGACTTATTAATGAAATCTATATAAATAAAGTTCCCATAAAGCATAGGACACTGAGCACATAGTGATTTAAAGGTATTTGCCTACTATTTGCTTTTCACAATTGACAATGAAATAGAACAAACAGACTCACTTGTATGGAAGTATATATGGGTTTTCCTTTAGGATTATCCTGTAAATTGAAAGAAAAAGAAAAGCAACTAACTTTATTTTTACCATTGCTTGTTTTATGTTTCAATAATAATTATCTTTTATCTACTGTCCTATTTTTCGGCATTCTCTTTCTAATGTACTTCATAGTTTGTTCAGAAGAACTAGTGATTGATGATGATACTAACATTCAGTATTTAATATCTAATTCATCTACAATGCCAAGTTTACATAGTAATTAATTCTGCTATTGAAAGATATTTGTTTTCCTTGTCATCACAGTTGAGATATAAATTTTAGTTCAGATTGAAGCACAAAGCAAACCAGACCTAAGTGAAAACTATAAGTTTATTCTTACAGGCACCAGGAAAAAAAAAGGAAATAATCTGTGAAATGAACTTTTTCATTTACATCTAGTGTTTTAATATTATAAGAAATGTCACTGTATGTGATTGCAAATGTTATGTAAATATCATTTTGTTTTCTTTTAGATGAAAATATTTGCAACTAGCATGGATTCACAGATATTTTGGGTTGCCCTTCACTACATTTTTGATAGATAGAATAAAATTTGCTCATCTTATTTGAATAGCCATAATAACTACCACATAATGTACTGACCACAGATAACTAATGACTGCAGACTATATCCTCTCCATTAGACCACTAGTTATGTATTTTTGTAATTATATTGCAATACATCATTTTAGAACAAAACTCAATTAATCCAGACTTATTTTTTCAAATAATTGCATGCATGCTCGTGTGACATCTGAACAGGATGCTATTCAACCTGGAGAAGGAAAAGCTGGGGAGAGCTTCCAGCTCCTTCCAGCACCTAAAGAGTCCTACGGGAAGGCTGGAGAGGGATTTTCCACAAGAGTATGTATTGATAGCACATGGAGGATGGCCTGAAGATGAAGGAGGATAGATTTAGGTTAGATATTAGGAAGAAATTCTTTACTGTGCTGGTGGTGAGGCACTGGGACAGACTGTCCAGAGAAGCTGTGGATGTTCTTGGGATGTTCAAGGCCAGGCTGGATGGGGCTCTGGGTAACCTGGTCTAGTGAAAGGTGTCCCTGCCATGGCAGGGTTATTGAATCAGATACCCCTGATCTTTGGGGTGACTTCCAACCCAAACCATTCTAAGATTTTATAAAGCAAGCTACTGTCCAGGACGCCTTCTAGTATCTGCAGGCAAGCTAAATTATGCACAGAGATCAATTTAGGAGAAATACCTGGCTTATGAACCCCTTGTTCTTCTTTATAGGTGCAGGGGTAACCTGAAAATTTTCAAGGGTGATTAGAGAGCACTGGGGGAATGGAGAAGGGCAGGAAGTCCAGATGATCTCCTCAGGCCTTCCAGTGAGAGGGAAAGGCTTGAGCAGAATTGCAGTCATCCAGCAGGTCAACACCTGGCTGAATAACTGCTGCCACAGGCAGTGCTTTGTCTTCTATGACCTTGGGATCCTTTTTGAGGCTACTGGGCAGGCATGGGATACATCTCACCAAGGAGGGTGATTGTGTCCTTGCAAACAGGTTTGAGCAACTCGGCCTTCTACCGTGTATAAAGGAGTGCCTTGTATGCACAGAGCTCTGTCTTGGGATAAATAATGAACCAGTAAGTGAACTTGTGTGTAGGCAGCAGAGGCCAGACCAGCAGAGCTGTCAGTGATAAAGCAATAAATTTGGCAGAAGAAACTTTTATGGGTAAATCTTCCAAAGATGTGATTGTAACTGCATCTGATAAGTGTCAAAGGAGCCTGCACTGCTCAATTGCTGGAATAATTGCTGTACCTTGACATAATTAGCTTGGTGAAAACTATGAGTGATGATGAAAAAAAGAAATTTCAGACAAGGTGTGAATTGAGTATTCTTTATAAAATTAGTACTACATATATTAAAAGTTGTTAAAAAGTATGTATTTCTTTACTGCAATAGATTTTATTCTAGTGTCAGACAGATTTCAATAATGTTTCATTGTTACAACAGTCAAGTGATTCAGAGAAGTAATGTTGTTTAACGACAGTTTGCTGGGCTTGCAAAAAAACTCATCTGTGAAATAGTAAACCCAATCCAGACTAAGAAATTCCAAATTTCGTAAACCTAGGGAATGCCTTCAATCAGCCACTAAGTAGGTGGCCAAATCTGGCTGCAGTTCAGGAAGACTTTTCCTTTGTGGTCTCTATCTGCCACCCTGTGGCCCTTTGGTGCAATTCTGCCGCAGCAGTTTTCATTACTCTTGCAGTGGAGCACAGCAATCTCATTCCTTGCCTGTTGCTGCCAAAAGACTTGTAAAGCCAAGGTCACCCCTCCACTAACCTGTCCTTAATCCCACTGCCTTTCTGCTTTCTCTCACATTTATTTTCCTTTTCTTCATCATCATAAATCTTCAACTTTTGGACCCACAGGTGTGATGCTTATGTCTGGGTAAGCTATTTGCATTTCAGACATGGAGAAATTTCATTCATTTCTATTAACTCAAAATTGTTAAGTGAATGCACATTTCTCTTTCCACTCTTTAAAAAGTCCAGCTCTGCCCTTCCACAGAGATCCAGTTTCCACTGGAACTACTCCAATCCAGGGCAACTCCAACAAGTTTTAGTGAAAGAAGTGCCTTTTCTGAGTGCTGTCACAGACAAAGCTGTGATGTGTTTGAATCTTGATTTACCATGCTTCTCCTCTGGGACTGTCCCAGACATCCAGTTATCTCCAGCAGTGTCTTACTCAAGGAGGCAGGGATTTAAAAAAACATAAAAATGGGGCAGTATGACATAGCAGGGTTTGGTATGGACCTGAAAATGCAGTCACAAACAAATAAGGTGCTATGCATGGGGAAGGCTACATCATAGAAGAGAGGCTTATTTTCTTTTCACTCATGTATTGGTAAATACAAATCTATGAATTAATGTTAAGTGTAGGTGAAGACATTCTTACCTTATACTTTATGTTAATTTCATATTTAAAACACATGTCTTTGTTAGAATGACTTATTTGGGGCCGTTGCCATTGAATTATGCAATCATTTTTAATTTCATCACAGTTGACTGTGATATTTGATGGAGGCATGAGCTTTTCTGAAATGATATAACCAAGAATTCAAGTAATTAAAATCACTTGATCACTTTTTGATTTGATGAAAGAGAATGAAATTGCAAATAACACCTCTATGAAGAAAGATACTTGTATGTATCTATTTTTCTTAGGACCTATTAGAAATAGTTCCTTTTCTTTTTCCCTATGATCCTGTGTAGATGATTTGGAAAACTTTGGTCTTTCATCTAAGACATGATATAGGAGCATACAAAGAAACAATCCTCTCCATTTACTTTTCTAGAGGAGTAAGGTAAAATACTGTCTTCTTTTTAAGAGAATGTTTATTAATGTGGATGAACTAGCTGCTGTTATCCTTAAAGTAAGAAATTCAAAGATCTTTTTGTTTTCCTCTAAGCCTCCTCATGATGCTTCTGTGACGTGAAGGTGTTGCCTTCAATCTGTTGTGAACTATGCAATTTATTCTCTCCTTGCAAAAGAAATAGCCATACAAATTTAAGAAAAAACCTCAATTTTTTATAGTCTGGCCAACTTCTTCATGTATTGCTCCTCACTTCACAGATGCAAGCAAAAGCATGAGGACCTTTATATTTTGATTGCTGCCAATGACTTGATTATTGGAACAGCAGAAAACAGTCACTCATGGCAGAAAAGGTGACAAAAGGCTGATGGAGGAAAGTTTAGTCTCAGCTAGAATGCTACTTTACATCAGTCTTTAGGGACAGACTTGGCCTGTTTGTGATGGGCTACTTGGTCAAAGAACAATCTTGTTTTATGCCATGAGTGACATTACAGCTCAATTTCTTCTTGTAGAATGAAGCCTTTTGTGTTCAATCTTTTAGCACAACACCAGAAGCAGCATGACACTTCCAGTGAAACTTTACTGCAGTAACTGCACAGGATGTTTTCAAGTACAGCACCACGTGCCTAAGGTATGTTGTACATGTCTTAATTCATTTACTCCAGGGTATGGTGTCCTGTATGTCATCCCCACTGGCAACAAAAAGCAGAAATTAGTGCTCAGATAAACTCCTAAAAAGTCTCCTCTCTCTCTATTGAGAGGTATTTGGTCATCACTGAAAGGGCAGCAGGGGAAAGTACAGTTTTTTAAGTCTTGTGGACTTTGCTTGAGAAAAACCTAAAACTCATAAGGGTGGATTGCTAAAGAATCTGAGGCAGAATACAGCTGTGGAGCTTTCCTGTTTAATTTCCCTCTTTGTCTTCTGCTTGGAGAACAGGTTTTTCTGAGGAAGCCACAGTCTCTTACTCTCAACTCTAGGTGAGACAGGGTACATGGCTCCTTCTCAGGGATAAATACCCTACTATTTTCATTCAATAATTAAAAATAAAGCTGAAATAAATTATTTACTTACCAATTTTATACAGGTCAATGTACTTATCATAGAACTGGATCAGGGAGTCTTTGCTAGAGCCATTCACCAGGAAGTAAGCTTTTTCAATCCCTATGCTCACGTTTTGGAAGATACAGCCCACATTTCTGCAATTTTCATCTTTGGTGTAAAGCTCACATTCCATCTCCTCTTCATTTCTGCATACAGCAAAGTATTTTAGTTAAACACGGGCACTGTGATGTGTTGGATGAGAATTCAGAATTCTCTGGACCAAGCAGACCTACTTACCTTGACTTCTGCCAGTAGAGAAAATACTGTGTGTCTGCTGGAGCATCCCTTCCTGACTGCCAAGTGCAGTTCATGAGGAAGATGTTATAAATGACACAGGAGAAGTTTTCAATGGCTGACCCACTCATGCCTGCAAACACAGAAATATCCATGATGAGGAAAAATCATGTGACTCCTCCAAGCTGGAGGATCATGGCACACACTTAGGTATGTTAGACTCCAGCTGGTTATTGCTTGGGCTAGGAACGACTTATTTAATTTTGCTTGCTAACACTGAAAGGTATTTGCCCTGACAGATTCAATGAAGAATAATTTATGGATAAATCCTCCAAAGATGCGATTACAGCTGCAACAAAATAATTTGTGTGGAAAAAAAAGCAGGTGATCTCAGGAGCACTGCGTAAACTTTACAGACATACATTGGATGGCTGCTACTTTAAGATCTGAAGATTGTTTTTTTGTCTGTTATATACAAAGTTAAGGATGTCAGGCAAGTGCAATAGCTGCAAGCAGAAAGTATCAAAATAAGTCACAATCATATCCATCAACTCAAGTTACTCAGTGCAGAATATGGTAAGTTTGCTGAGGGTGTTAGTTTCATGTGTTTTCAAGGATGTATATAAGATACAAGGAAGAAAACCTTTACTGTGCGGACAGTGAGGCAATGGAACAGGCTGCCCAGGGAAGCTTGGATGCACCATCCTTGGAAGTATTTGAGGCTGGGTTTGTTGGGGCAATGAACAGCCAGGTGTACTGGAACATGTTCCTGGAGGGGTTGGAACTAAGTGATCTTCAAGGTCCTCTCCAACCCAAATCATTCTGTGAATATGATTCTATAATTGAGGAACAGTCTCTCACTTCTAAAAATTTGGTATCAGACCCAGTAAAAAATCAAAATTGTGACTAGGATTTTTCTTTAGCATGCAGCAGGTACTTTATTTGTAAAAAAACTTCACTCAACTTAGTTCCATATATTCCTCTGACAGCTTTTTAGATTTTGTCTGGGACATCCAGACACCCCTTCAGTCTTGGACTTCCTAGAGACCCAGTAAACACCTCAGCAAACAAAACAGTTGGAAAGAAAAAGACGGACCTACCTTTTGTTTCAAAAAGTCTTTACCTTGTTTTTCTTTCTATTATAATCTTCAGGTTCAGAGAAGATGGAAAGATTTTATTTTAAAAGGCTGTATAACTATAAATAAGGCTGTCTCCCTTGCTGCTTGTGTTTTGGGGAACCATCTTAGCACCGGAAGTGTTGCAAAATAAATGTTCATCACTTCCCCCCTGATTCATGACAAATTTTGTGATTGCCCAACTCGGGATTTCTTATAATGTGAACAAGAAGTTAGCTGGTTAAATTTCCCCTTTTGTTGCACCAGAGTATGGTGGTGTTTGGGAATCCAGAAAGTGAATAAAGTTACTTTTACAGGTATTTCTCTCTAGCTCTAAGCAGTACTGAGAAGTACAAAGCATCTCTCCATACAAGCCATCTCTGAGGGATGGAAGATGGGGGATCTCCATGGAGGGCACCAGGGTGAGGCTTGGCAGTCCCAGCCCACCCCACCTCCAGCTCAGATCAGGGCAGCTGTGGACCCAGGGCAGCCCCAACCCTGACCACCAGGCACCTCCTTGGGGACTGGGATGGGTCATGGACCTGAGGATGGGCTCAGCTTGGCAGGGGCCATGACCAGGCAGGGCAGGGTGGGGGAAGCTCCAGAGGCTGGGCAGGGATAGCCAGGTCTGTGGGACTTCCCAGGGAAATGACAATGTAAACTGTAGCAAATGGAAAAAGGGGATTTCAAATCTTGGCTATGATGTCTTCAGATAAGATATAGCACTATTAAAAAGTGTGATGGGGGTTTGTCCTCAATTCATTTCTCACAGTGTGAAAGTAGCCAAACTTCAAACTGCCACTAAAACAGAAAAAAAATTGTATGTAGTAAGCTTCCAACTACAAACAGCTGCTCCAGGCCCTGCTGTTGAGCATTGGTTACCTTCTTGGGTCACAGCTGTGCATTTTCTAAAGAGGAGGGTTATTATAAACAGTATAAAACTTGAAAAGCTCCTTTATACCTTGAAAGGCTTTGTTTCAAAAAAGGCAATGTAATTTGCTTAATGGAGAGATTTAAAATCCATGTAAAGTAATTTCATTTCTTCACCTTGAAATTGAAGCATCACTAGAAGATATGACACTTTTGAAATACCAAGATATCTCAACATTTTCTTCTTAAAAACATGCAGATCCTTTCTGCTTGGAGTTAAAAACTTGTAGGAAAGAGAACAGTCCATGTACTTCTCTAACACTCCCATTTCTTGGCTACTATATATGGGAAAATTCATCTGTTGCCCAGCAGTCTTCCAGGATGCTCCAGGAACTGCCTTTATCAAAATGCTCATAATTTCAATCCTATAGTTCTTTATTGGCATATGGAATGATTTAACCATATCAGCAGTAGTTCTTATATATCAGCTATTCACAGATGACTAGGATATGGTTATGTCCAAGAGAGGAAGCCAAAGGTAGCTCAGTGCTGCCTTTCCTTGGAGACAAAGAGGGCTTACCTTCTGGAGACCCAGAAATGCCCAGGCTCATGGGTATTTCTGCTTCCTGGATCTGGCTGCAGTGTGAAACTGATGAGCTAGAAGAAGTGGACAGTCATTTTCTGGATTCATTATCTCATGTTGATTGCAAATATTAGTAATACTGAGTTGTCACTGAGGCCAGTCAACACAACAAAGTGCAGATCTGACATGCTTTCTTCTCCTCAACATGTGTAGTGTAAAGTGAACAGGTGAAGTGAAGCAAGTCTACTCATCATATCGGAAACTTTTTGACTGCAAAATTATTCTCTGCCATAAAAAAACCCCAAAAAACAAAACAAACAAACAAAAAAAAACCCCCACAACTTGCCTCACTTCTGCTCACATACAGTAATAAAAGCATACAGCAAGGCATGAAAAAAGGCATGATGTATTAAGTGGCACTCCATGGTTGTGTTCACGCATTTAATCACATCTGTTAATAACTCAGTGTTAACTGAGGAGATGAACAACTCACTTTGAGCATCCAGAACTTCAAAAACTCCAGTAATCCATAGAACCGAGAACCATGAGAGAATCGACAGAGCCTTGCCTGGTGTTTTGTGGCTTCAGAGGTGAAGATCTAAGGCAATGTTGTTTCTATAAGGACCAATTCATGGATCATATGCTAGTAGAGAATAAAAATGTGATGAAGTTTTTCTGAAGCATATCTAAGAGATGAAGGGTGGGAATGACAAGTGTCTATGTACAGGTGGATATTCTAACAAAAAGCAGATTTAGTCAAATAAGCAGCTCATTTTGGTAAGAATCACTACCCCTATCACATTATAAGTGTCAACAGATAAAGCAAATGAAAGTGTGGACATCAGGTCTGAGCCCATGAGTAATTCAGAGGTAAAAGCAGTCCATTTTCAGAAGTTTCACTGTACTCCCAGATTAAATAAATTCCATACATTACCATGTACATATTTTTTTTAACACTGACTGTGTTGTAAAGACAGAAGAAAGGACTTCTGATCACAAAGGATAAGGATCAACTCACGTAAAACCCCACAGTTTATTGTGTTCTCGTCATTGAAAGAAATCACTCAATTTTGTGGTGGTAACATACTGCATTTCATGGAGAAGGGTAGTGACAAGTACCCAAGTAATAAAATCAGAGCCATAAGAAATGTCATGGAGAGTCAAATGGGACTCTGGAAGACAAAGAAAGTCAGAATTTTCATTTGGCTGCTTTTCCATGCTCCCACTCTGAAGATCTCTTGAGGCTGTAGAGAGGGCAGCAGTGAAGCAGTATGTTTTTGTGTACTCTCTCTGATTATGTATCTATGAAACATGAGGGAGGAAGAGCGGAGTTTGAGGTTTTGAGATTTGGCTACTTTGTTTTTAAACTGGAATTACTACAGCAGAACAATCCAAACAGTTCAGAAGGACAGCGGCATTTTTGCAGAAAAGGGAACTCTTCTACCCAGGGGATTTCTTTTCTTGTCTATATTTAGACAAACTCCTTACCTAAGTCTTTCAAAAATGCAAGCAAATTAAACACATTTTAAAAATTCCCAAGCAAAGATGGTGCTACTGAGGCTGCTACCAAAGGCTGTTGTCTTTCAGAGACCAGAAAACTTGAGTGGCCTTGCTATGACCCAGCCAGGATTTGAAAGCAAAATAAGAAGAGAAAGAGAAATAGAAAGAGGAAGAGAAA
>VWZV01009545.1:543537-728949 GCA_013397155.1 Irena cyanogastra | reverse complement strand
AGAGAAGAGAAGAGAAGAGAAGAGAAGAGAAGAGAAGAGAAGAGAAGAGAAGAGAAGAGAAGAGAAAAGAGAAGAGAGAAACCTGGGCAGAGACACCAGGGCTGTTTACAGGTTTTTGGCTCTGCAGAGAGTGAAGTCATTGCAGAAACAGTATCAAACTCAATGCTTCTTAAAAATCACAAAAACTTGAAGAATAATTTATTGCTCCAGCAAAACCAGGAGTGTTCACAAGAACTGTCTGGTGTTTTGCTGTACTGGTGTCCTGCAGCTTTTGTGTATGTCACAAATACAAATGGTAGACAAGACCCTTTATTTTTTCCTTGCAGCAAGAACATTCTAGTTTTTAGCACAGAACAGAGGAATAGCCATAAGAGACCAGAATAAAGAACTTCTTCCTGTGTGAGCATCCAAGGCATTTAGTGAAAAGATTCTAAAGCCTGACCATCCTTTCCCACTGATTTTGGGGTCTTTGCCAAGGGATGGGAAAGTGATACCTTAGTCCCACACCTACTACCACCTCTACTGTTTCATGGGTATGATTTATGGTTTTCTTAGTAGTACGCTTGTCGTGAACAAGTTTTCTTAATGACTTTTGTGTCTCAGCGGGTTTCACAGTGAAAGCAGTGGGGATGTAAGGGATGCAACAATGGCCGTGATCAACTCTGTGTGAAGCAAGATGGAGAAGATCCAGTACACTGTATCTCTTTAATTGTCTTTAGATTACAGTGAATGTTGGCTTCGGTTTTCCCTTTTAATGCAGGTGCAATTATAATTGCAATTAATGCAATTATAGCTTAATAGAAGGATCCTGGTTGTGTTTTACAAAGACATTAAACACAGATTTTTATTCAAAGCTCATTTAGAAACACAGAACCATAGAAAAATTTACTTCCAAAGATGGTCTCTTGACAGTAACCTGGTCTAGCGGAATTTTATCACTGAGAGGATGATAGGATTTCAGCTACTTGAGATGACTTTAACCATCTTGAGACTTGATGGAATTATAGAATACTCTGAGTTGGAAATGACCCACAAAAGGACAGCCCCAAGAGTGACACCATGTGCCTGAGAGTGCTGTCCAAATGCTTCTTGAACTCTGTCAGCCTGGCACTGTGACTACTGCCCTGGGAAGCCTGTTCTGGTGCCCAAACACCCTCTTGGTGAGGAACATTTTCCTGACACCCAACATAAGCCTCTCTCAACACAGCTTCAGGCCTTTCCCTTGGGTCCTGTCACTGGTGACCAAACAGAAGGGATCAGTGCCTGCCCTTCTGCTTTCCCTTATGAGGAAGTTGTTGACTGCAATGAGGTCTCGCCTGAGTCTCCTCCAGGCTGAACAGACCAAATGCCCTCAGCTGCTTCTCATACAGCTTCTCCTTAAGGCCCTTCACCATCTTTGTAGCCATTCTTTGGACCCTCTCTAATGGCTTTATATCGTTATTATGTTGTGGCACCCAAAACTGCCCCCCAGACTTGAGATGAGGCTGCTCCAATGCAGAGCAGAGGGGACAATCCCCTCCCTTTTCTGGCTGGCCATGCTGTGCCTGATGCACCCCAGGGCATGGTTGGCCCTCCTGGCTGCCAGGGCAGGACTGACTCATATTCAATTTTATGCCAATGGAAAGTAAAAATATGTGATTAGCACCCAAACTGAGAGTTTTCTCTCATATGTCCTTATTAATTGGAGGATTCAGGCTGTTATGCTTCTGTTTCATCCAGCTGTTATAAAAATACGCAACTGCCCTGTACCATTTACGATTAGAAAGTGACAGGCTTCTGCTGGAGAGATCAAATGTTCAATTTCCAACATTTCCCACTCAATACATTTACACATGTAGATCTGCTACCTGCTATCAATCACATATTAAGTAATTTTTTCATCTAACACAGATAGGAAAGGACAAAAAACGGGAGGCAGCAAATAGACTTATGGGAAGATTGTATCCTGAACTCTTAAATAGTACTCACTTCGTATGAGCAAGTGATCTTTCTTAAGAGGTTTGATCTTGGCTGGTCTTTATACAGCAGGCTTACATGAAGATGTCAAATTTCGTTCCTGATCACAATCTCAGTATGACTGTACCTTTTTTGAGACACTGAACCAATGGAGATGTTGAATAAACACCTTAAGTTTGGTTGTTCTTATTCTTTTGCATGGTGTTGAAAAACAGTAAAATAACTTCCAAAGCAATACTGAATTTTTTTTTCCTGAAATACTGCAGTATGCACCATAATAAAAACCAGAAATAGTCCACACTTAACTGTTCATAGAAAATGCAACCAGATACAAGGAGGCTTTTAGAGATAAGGTCTTGGGGAATTGTCTCTACAGCCAATGTTCTTCTCCCTGCTTCCAGGAGTGAGAGAATATGAAAAACTCCTTAATTTTTGCCAATAAGGTGTATATGCTTGAAAAAAATCAAGTTGCTCCTTTCACTTGCATTCCATCACTTCTTCAATATTTGTTATTTCTTCAGTTTCTCGTTTTTTTAATAGATTCATATATTCTGTCTATTAAAGGAAGAATATAACATTTTGTTAGTGTTTCATGCGTGAGCTTAGTCACAAGTTCCTGATTTATGAATCTCCTGTCATTCAGATTTGTTATTTATTGGATAAAACCTGTTGCAGGACTCTGTCAATTAGAAGACCAAGGTAGACATGTCTAGATCTTTCCTCCGTATAGCTCCCAAAGAGGAACTAAGAATTCTCAACTAAAAAGCTGGAAAAATTATATTTTAAAACATAGAAAAGTTAACATGATGAAGGAAGAGAAAATAAGAGGATTTATAATGCCTCGTCAGTAATTCAGGTTGTCCCTGTAGACAAATTTTTCCTTCTAGACTTGCCTGCAAACCTAAAGACTTTGCAAATTGCAGCAAACTGCAACATACTCCCTAGAAGAGCAGTTCCTGCAGTGTTTGTCTGTTTGTTCCTTCTCACAAGTAATTCCAGTGTTCCACATAAGTTAGCAACTCTCAACATTCTGCTCTACTTTCTGGCTTACCCTGCCCTAGAAACTTCTACCTCCTTTAGCATCATTGCCAAATACTAGCATGGCAAAACTCCTGGATTTCTTTGTCCCTTCTCTCCCTGCCTGATTCTGCATTATTATTGTGCTGAGAAGCTTATGCTCAGCACTATTTTAGTGATAGTATATGGCTTATAGGGAGAGCAGGGTGAAACTGCATTTTCTCCAATGCTCCAGGTAGACAGATGACAATTATTTCTAATGGCAAAGGTAAAACAGACAAGTTATTTGTATGTGAACTTTGTCTGTCCGTATGCCAAGTACAAGAAAAAGAAAGAAAATTGATTCTTGCTTGTGTGCGTCTTTCTGACAGTTAGGTCATACCTTTGAGACTAAATTTTTAAATTTCAGACAAATGGAAAGAAAGCATACCTGGAAGTCTATTGGAGAGGGCTCACAGAATAGATCTCTTGGCTGTGGTACTGTAGCAGAGGTTTTTTTCAAATAAGCCCTTCTACAGTGACAAAAAGGTTTGGTGAAGAAAAGACTTAGTTTCCAAACATATGAACACATACTATCTAATAATGCTCCTGAGGTACTATTTTATTACTCTAAGGCGTAAGTAGTATTCTTCCAATTCAAAAGTAGCTAAAAATTGCATAGGCTGAATACAATGTTGTAATTCTGTTGTTCAGAATTTGGATGACAATAATTTATGACTTACTAAGGCCTTGTGGGAAGTTGTTTTTTTTAAGTCTGTGAAAAGGAAATGTTGTCAAAACATGGAAAAAATTTAATGTGCTACTCCTCTAGATTGCAGGGTCTGATGGCAGCAAAGAGGTACCATCAGGTGATATAAGGTGATATAAGGCCTTGGCCCAGTATTATAAAGGCATTGTGTTATATCAATCAAGTGGATAAGAAATTTGGGAATCGGAAGTATAGAGCATACTTGAGGACCATCCAGCAGATGATTCCTAGTATGGCCCAGTGTCAGTTTTCTCCCTCCCTTGTCTCCTTTAAAAAGAAGCCAGAAATTTTCTCTTAGGGGAAGTAGTGTTATTTCAACTATAGAATAAAAATTTTGCACAACAAATAAGTCTTACACTGCCATGCAGAGGAAAAATGTGAGACCTGCTGCCAGCCCTGGTATCAGATACAGCATATTTGATGAGGTAGATGTAAGTTGTTGTGTTCCTGAAAATCAAGCAATCATCAAATTGTTGGTTAGCATCACAAGACACAGCTATGTGCAATCTGCCCTGCATCAGAGTGTCAAACACTGTATGAAGGAATGACTTCTTCAGCTCAGCACCTCATTGCCCTGTAGCATGCAGTAAAATAGAATGGCTGAAGAGTACGTGGACTGCCCACAGGACCTTGAAACCTGAGGAACTGGGTCCTACAGAGTATTTAAATATTCAAGGTGGCAGAGAGCAACAGCAGGAAAAAGGAGTTTATAAAGTCAGGAGCAAAGATGGAAGAAGTAAAACAGCTGGCAACAGACCTCAAAAAGGTCTGCTTCATTCACTATCCCTGTGCAAGAAGCACTGTCTCCCAGGAACGATTGGAGAACTCCCTAATATTAAGAGACATGGCAATTCATGACTCTCTTTGTCCTAACAAATTAACGTGCAACTCTCAATGTGTTGCTGTCTCTAAGCATGAGGCAGACAGGTAACAGCTGAACAAGGTCAAGGAAGGGGTTTTTGTTCTTACCAAACTCCACAGGTGTACTCCACTCTCCCCAGTGTGGGCTTACTAAACAGAAGTCCCCATCTGTTGCTCTGATTTTGACGCTGTACCTTTTTTCTGAGCTGAAGCTTTCATATAGGTAGGAGTTATTTTCAATGATTGCTTCCTAAATGCAAAACAAGT
The DNA here is from genome assembly GCA_013397155.1 of Irena cyanogastra. Classification (NCBI taxonomy): domain Eukaryota; kingdom Metazoa; phylum Chordata; class Aves; order Passeriformes; family Irenidae; genus Irena; species Irena cyanogastra. The sequence goes on along the minus strand of VWZV01009545.1, from coordinate 724,100 downwards.
AAAATGAGAATTTTTGTATTATTTTTTATATAATTATGATAAAATTTTATATTTGGCATTTATATAATCTTTCTGTAGACAGACTAGAGTGAAATAATAAGTAGAGAAGTATTCCTTATTAAGTTAGATTGCTTCATCTTAGTTCCTCTTGTTCAAACATTTTTATTATTGTGTAATATGAAGATGAAATTTGCCATGTTTCCCCGGCTTCTTAGACTCTGCTAAGCAATGGGACTTTAAGGAAAATATTCTTTAAACATCTGGTGCTTTGTTACAGTGGATATTTTCAAAAGTGAGGAAGAGTTCAATAGCCAGACTATACAGAAGTAAAAAGTTGATTTTTTTCCTGCCGTCTTTATATTGGCCTAATCTTTGAGGTAATATTTTCTTGCCTCTTACATCTTAATCCTTTCCAGAGAGCATTAAAAAAGAAAAAATTTCTCACACTTGTTGTGTTACATGATCCATATTTACATATATATGAATCTGTTAGGAAGTAAAAAAGAATGTAAAATGGAAGATTTTGTGAAGTAATATCAAACTCCACATGTGCTGGTGTTTTTGTATCAAGTTTTATAAACAACAATTTAAAACTTCAGATTTAGAAAGCTTATGAATAATGAGAATGTGCAGTACATTGAAACAGGCAGTGTGAAACCAAACCAATTTGGTTGGAAGATGCTCTGATACAGAAGAAATTTCAATATAGCATAAATCTTAGATTAATACAGACTTACAGTTTTAGATGAGGTTTTGGTGTTTTTCTCAGCATCAGCCTAGCAACAAGAGAAAAGTTTAATTTTTAGGATTATTCTTTTTGTTACTATATAATAAAGGGTCTTCTCTCATGAATGTTTGATTTTCAGAAAGGAAAAGTGTATGTAATATTTTAAATGCCTTCTTTTAAAAACTGTGAAATTTAAGCTGTTCTTCCACTAAGTGGTTTTTCCTCTCCACTGATGCTCTGAAATATTGCACCATTTAAATTTGGTTGCAGAATTGAGTATCAAGGCACTGAACAAAAAAAAAAAGGCTCAGGTTGAAAAAATGTTTACATTTTAATTGTTAAAACAAAGTATCTAAAATTTACAAATCAACTTGGACAATGTTTTTTTCCTCTTTTTTTGCCTGTGTATTTTTGCATTCTTAAACATTTAATTTAGCTAAGTTATGTCTCCTTTTTTTTTGAAATTTTTTTACTGTTGGAACAACAATAAGCTCACAAATATATCGACAAGTGTTTTGAACTTTAGTTTTGAAGGCTGTAATATTACTTTCCATATTCATCCAAGCTTTCAAAAGGAGGGGATGAGAACAGGGTTGTATGGCGTTATGTGTGGAAATAGAGACAAACAAAATGCTGTTAAATGTCATAATTATTCTTACCTTGTTTTCTATGACAATTTCATATTTGAAACAACTACTTTTTTTCACATGGCTTGTGAGAGGAGGTTGCCACCAAATACTACATCTATGAGAAGCTTCTGTACAGCTCACCGTGACATTTAGTGGAGGGGTGAGTTTTTCTACAATAATATAACCAGAAATACTATTGATTAGTAATAGCTCTCTTCACTCTGCCATCTTAAAAATATAGGTAGATGTTCAAGCAACTGATCTAAAAAGATGCAATGCAACTTTAGCAGAATTTCTATATTGTCCCCATATTCTGAAGCAGGACTCCTCGATTTAACATGCCAGTGGAGGAGCCTGGAGCACCAGCTGCAACAGTAAGGAAAACTGAAAACACAAGCCATTTATTGCATTTTACTGTCAGCATATGATTTCTGGAGGTTTGGTTTTATTTCCTAGGTTTAAGTGGTTTTTTTAATACTGTATTCAAATTAAACAGAATTTTTTTATTAACATTCTTCCATTAAAAAAATGAGAGTTTTTGCTCACATCATTAAGGTGACTTTTTGTTATGTGGATGAACAACATTACAGGATAATAAGACCAACATCTAGATATTCTCACTCAGGAATCCTTAGCTAGTTAATTCTGAAAGATGCGACCTTTCTCTCAGAGAATAAATATTTGACTGAAATGATCAAAATTTTCTGACCTATGATTCCAGATTGTTTTTGTAGTCATTAGTTTTTGTCTATTCTTATACTTTAGGGCTGACAAAAAGTGAAAAAAACCCCAAACCTATTATTGGGAGAAATATTTTTTAAATGTACACCTTTTCCCAGGGGTGAATTCTTCATTCATTTAATATATAACTGGAAATTAAATCAACAAGAAATGCTTACCAATTTGGTATAGGAGTATCTTCTTCTCATATGACTGAATGTTTTGTCCGCTTCTGGACCCATTTACCAGGAAATAAGCATTCTTATTTGCTATTGTCACGTTTTGAAATCGACATCCTGTGTGCCTTCCACAGTTGTCTTTGATGTAATTTTGGCATTCTGTGACATCTTCTTTCCTTTACATGAAATATTGTGTCAATAAAACATTGACAATGTCTCGTGTCCAACGACAAAAAAAATTCCCAATATTCACGCAGACCTACTTACTCTGAGGGCCTCCAGTACAGGAAATACTGGGTATCTTCTGTAGCAGTTTCGCCCACATGCCAGGTGCAGTTCATGAAGGAAACATTAAAAATGATGCAGGCAAAATTTTCAATGGCTGTCCCATTCATGCCTGCAAACACAGAAAGAATATCCCATGCCCACTCTGCAGAAAGACTGAATAACTGCTCAAATAACACAGACCTTTGCAAGCTCATTTAGCAATTTTTTAGCTACCTGCGTGGCAAATCTGACTGTATATATTTTTGGCCTTGTAGTTTTGTCCTTACCTGAAGATGACAATGATTTTATTTGTGTTGGGCCATAAGGATTACCTATCATTGTTCCAGAAGCCATAGATGTGACTGGGATTTAACTGAGTCTTTAATCAACTCAAGCATTGGGATTTAGTGGAAGTTAATAACAGGGGCAGTCACCGTGGTGTCCTTTGTTTAAATGCCCTGTAGCTGGCCCAGTCTACAGTGGAATGTAAATTCTACGTGATCAGGGTGCCAAAGTTCTCTCTGCTGTGCTTGAGTGCTCTGACCCTTGGTTATAAAGAACTAATAATATAAATAAAATGTCCACCACTTTCTTCTGTGTGACAGCTGGCTGGTTACTAACCCTGAGACTGTTTACTGAAGCTAATCCCTGCAGAAGTGTTGTGATTTCAATGAGAGAATTATGTGTTTTTCAATTAGGAATTGAAACTGGCTGTTAATCTGTTCCAGTACTTTGGATTCAAGGATAGGGGGAATCTTATTAGCACTGAACACGATAGAAACAGGTCTGAATACCCGTATTATTAGTGTAAAATCAAGACAAAGCTGAAGCAGAATTTTATAGCTTGCTTAAGTTAACTCACAACCTGTACTCACAACCTGAATGAATTCCTTGTGTGTTTCTCCCCTAACAAAATGTGAGATATCCAACATGAAACGATGAACATTCAGCACCTCAACAGCTATCACTGTGAGTTGAAAGACTGGGCCACAGCTTTCCAAGGCTAATCCAACCACTGTTCACTGCATTTAAGCATCACACATACAACATTTGCATTTACCTCTCTAGTTAGCCCTAAAGCTCTACATCTGATTCTTACATCTTTGGAAAGAAAGAGAAATGTTTGAAGATTTGAGAAAGTTGTCAAAGTGCTCCTAGATTTCTGGAAATCTTTCTCTCTTCCAAGAGAGAACTTGAAACTTTTTCAAGAGCTTGGTTCAGCAGCATTTCTTTCAATGACAGTGTTGGCCTAAGCATGCCCTGTCCTTTCCCATCCTTCATCAATCCTGCCTGATCCCATCCTGCCTCCCTGGCTGTGCTGGTGCTGCTTCTTGTGCAGCCCTCTGGTGAGTAGTTTTGAACAAGTGATCATCATTACAACTCATGCTCCTCTTAGGAGTTTTTTTCTTTTTGGTTGTTTTTTTTAATCCTCTATCCGAAATAGTGGAACAAGCTCATCTGAGATGACAGTGAGGGCTAGCAACTAAGAGGAGAGCTGTCTAAGCTATTTCTGTAGCTGTAATAAATACTGACCCATACTCACTCACTAGAAGTACCAAGGCTCTCAGCATAGAGTTGTATACATCCAATTTATGTGTTAGTTTATAGATATTTAACAAACTACTTTTGAGAGTTCAGCCATTACAGTGCTTGATGAGAGCTGAGGTGATGGAGAGCTTGGATCAGTTCTCTGGTCTGCCACAGATTCACTTTATGACCCAGGGCCAACCAAGTCTGTGCACTTCACTTCCTCATTTACAAAACAAATAGAGAAACTGTCTTCCCATGAAGAAATTGCTGGGTAAATGCAGCAGTCTGAACTATGATCACAGGTGCTGTGCAAGGGTCTTAGAGAGATGGGCTTCCTCAAGCCTTCAGCAATGCTGTAAATCTAAAGAAAAAAGGGTTATTCTAATTTTAAATCAGTTCACAGCCTGGTTCTTGTGAGGGCCAACAAGCAGTTGAAGTGTTCAACAACAAAGGAAATATTCAGGTATATGCTGTGAATACATGTAAGTCTCTCTATATCCATTGCTGACTGGACCTTTTTTCCAAGGTTTTAGGGCATTTATTTTTCATTTTTTATTTATTCATACTTCTGTGGTTATGTTCAAGAAAATCTGACAAAGTATATAAATACCACTACCCTTTCTGTAAGGTTTATTTTTGAGCCTACTCTATTCACCCAGCACTGTCAGCATTACCTTTTTATTTTTAGCAACACCTGGAATAGAGCTAAGTCTTCATGAGATTTTTATCTCACATTATTTCAGAGACACTGATATTTTTCTGCCTCCAGTTTATACTGAGGACTAGCTAATTTTTTTCTAGTGTCTTTTTGCTTAACCACTCCTTTTTGCCCCATATTTGTCACTTGCATATGTTTATTTCCTTAAAAAATTGTAGGATCATGTTCTTATTCACAGCCTTTTCTGTGAGCTGTGATGCAGAAAACAGTCTAGTTTCTCTATATTGTACTCATCCTTCTGAACTGCCTCCTGTATTATTTGATGATGATAGTAAAATATATATGCAAGTATGTTAATATCCTCTGAAGCATCCTTTGTTTCAGGTATAAATTTATTTTCACATATTTTACTGTCTTTAGGTATATTTGAAATGTTTGCCATTCTTTTCATGAAAGAGGTAAGGTGTTTGAGATGTGACAATTATGATTGCAGACAATTGCATAACACTCCACTGTTTCAAATACATAGAGTTGTTTGTTTGCTTTTTTGTCAACTTAGATTATGTCCATCTCTTGGGCAGACATCAGAAACAATGTAGGCACCTTAGCTCCAGAAAAATATCAGAGAGAAGAAAACTTGACTCTGCAATCATTTGTGGTTACCAACATTATTAGCAGGGAAGGACAGGATCTCACCTTTGGGTCTTGAGCCCAAGAGAATTTTTACTTTTATTCAGTCATTCTTCAATTAAAAAAATGCATAAACTCTTGAATCTTAGACATGATGGACCAGATACTTTATAAAAAATATTAAATAACATACTTGATATTGGAAATAAAAAAATAGAAAAAATTTTAAAAAGCAATTAAATTGCTTTAACCTTTCAACCTAACTCTGAAGATGCTCTTAGGTGTGGAGTTTGTCTTACCTAAACCCACTGAAATAGCTGTATAGATGCTCATAGGGGAGCCAATAATTTTATATTGCCTTAATACTGCCTGGAAAAAAAAAAAAACAACAAAGCCAGCTACTTCAGAGCAGTTTATTCAGTCTAGTCTAGGACAAGATGAATGAAGACTTCACCATATTTACTTTTTGCCATTCACCAAAAATATAGCCCAAAGGAATCTCTCTAATTCTGAGCTATCCACCTTTGTTAGCAAAATCCAAGAGGATTCATTCCTTTCCTTTCTTACACCATCTGGAATTCACATGTAATTACTAAACAAAAATACTGCCACTATTATTTTCTCAACTGAAAATTTACTATTGGAAATGTCTTTTTCTCCTCATTCTTATACCTGTGCAAGTATCACGTGCTGCTTCTCTTTAGAAAAACAGTTGCAGTAGAAGAACAGTACTATTTTCCCCAGATAGCTTTCAAAATTCCCTCCACATCTCAAACAAATCCTGTGCAGATTATTAATGAAAATCTTTAGGAAAATTAAAATATTTCTGTGTGAAGTTGTTTCCTTCCTGTACTGTAATTTATAAAGTTTCTATGAAAATTGGCTACTGCTAGACTCTGTGCTACAGCACAAGTTATTTCTCAGAGAAGCCTGAGCCCTAACACCCTTCCACAGGGGATAGTCACATCAGGAATTCAAAAGTTTAAGTGCTACTGCAGCATCTAATCTCTTCTAGGTTGATTGGAGAGGTGATTGGATGAGAATAAAAACTGTCCAGTAACCTGCTGATTATGAGTAACCAAAACCATATATTTTATCATATTTGGTCCTGCTATGATTTTTATAGCCAATTAAAAGGAAGGTTTGCATCTGAAAAAAGAAACCCCCAAACTTATACTTTGTTTTTAATGTGACTATGTTTTGTTCAGGGAAAGTCTGTGTTGATTATAGTACATTGAACGAGACCTCTGAGATTCATTTCCCAGGTTTGCTTCTGAAAGATTTTGAAAGACATTTTTTTCAGTTGGAAAATATGAATGGAATTACTGCTTCCATGTTGGATGTTCTATGAGGGCAAGATTATGCCTGCATTCCTGCAGCATTTTCAGGGAATTGTGTATATGAAATCTTCTAAGGTATTAAAATCATGAAAGAGAAAGAACACTGACATACTTCCATTCTACTGGTGCCTAAATGCAGTGTTCCTAAAAGAGTTCACTCTGTTTAGTGATTTTACTCTATGGATGCAAAGACCTAAAATCCAAACAATTCCAGTTTGACTGTGTTTTCAAGAGAAAGTAACACAGGCTCTCCAATTCTGTAATTCAGGTTTAACTTAACAAACAAAATACTTCTATGTGGATGAGGCCAGTAACACTGGAAACTGCAAATTTTAAAATATAATTATACAAGTATTTTTAGACTGTAGAAAAAATATGATATGTCATCAAAATATTGTCTAACATATTTATCAGAGGAAAGCAGGCATTTGCTATCAGGTAGTGTCTATCCACCCCTCACAGTTATTTTAACATTAAATCTAGCAGAAATGGCAAAACTCAGTGTTTCTTTGCCTAGCTTCTTTGGAGTAAGATAAAGGAGAAACAGAAAAAAAATAAAAAGGAAAAACAGACAAAAAATTAAACCTACCTCCTCCTTGAAAACCTGTTTCCCTGTGGTGCTTACAGTAAGGAAGAACAAAAAGGATAGAAACTATGACTTTGCCTTGGTGTATTTTTGCATGTTGAGACAATGTGATTTCATTGCCTCATTTCCCTTATCCTTACTTCCGTTAAACCATGGGGAGAAGCAGGGTCACTCCTGGCCTTGGGACAAAGGTCAGAATAGAGGGATTTTCATTACTCGATTCACATAATTTTCAGTCATTTCTGTCACACATTTTTCATATAAATGTTTGTACAGGGCACCACCCAAAGGATAGATGAACGTGGGTCTTCCCTGTGGCTTGGGTATAGGTCAGCTACCATTGCTTCAAGCCATGCCACTGTTTTCTGCTTATTGCTTAGAGATGCTGCCCTTACAGAGTATCAGCACACTGCTCTGGCCTGCAGAAGAGCTGCTCCCAGCTTTGCACTAGCCAGCCTCATTCCTTGTAGGCGGGCAACAAACCACGTCACCAGTCTCGACAACCTTCCTGCTTTGTGCACACATTTTTCCATATTTCTGTGAATTTCCGTTGGGTAAATTCAGTGCACAGATCAGGAAAAGTTTCTGTATGTATGAAATGTCCTGAGTGTACCAAACCAACAGGAAGTCACTTGCCTGTGCTGGTGTCCTGGAACTGAGAAGCATAGAACCTGCCTTTTCATGTACCCCATAGCAAAGTCTGAGTACAGAGCCCCCCATCTTCTTCTTCTTTAAACATTTTAACAGGAAAATGAAGTCATTAAAGTAGACAACAACATTTAAATCTAATTATTTATAATGTTCACTGAGTGTACAACTCTTCAGTGTTCTATCTCTCTGGAAGTGTGGTAAATCATATAAGATCTGTCCTCCTTCTGTTTGTCTGTATGTTGTACATCTTCATTCCCATCAGTCTTTGTTCTTGTTGCTCTTCTGGGCAGAGGAGGAATAGGTAGGAGATGGTTCTTGAGATATTTCCTCTTCTTTAGGTCTCAATTCCTCAATTTTATTCATAGAGTAAACAGCAAGACACTGTTATGCACCCTGCTGTGACATTTTGTTTCAGGACCTGCAGAAGCAAGGACTTCTGATTGCAGCTCTGTAGAGGAATTGAAAGAGGTCTGCTGGAGGACTGCGATAATGCCGAGACTTTTGTAACTACTCTGTTTCTGTAATTCTTGAAACTGGACCCTGTTCTGTTCTCAGAACAGAATTATTCTTGGAACCCTGAGTCCCAGAACTAGAGAAGTTGGGTGATGGTGTAACTGCTACAGGGAATTAGGTTACCAGAAGCTGAGCTGGAATAAAAGTCTTAATCCACTTTCAAGTAATTTTTCTAACTAAAATTTTTCATATAGGTTGGAAGAGTTGCAATCTTCAATATTTATACAGAGTAAGCAATATTCTATCTGTTTCAGTGTAGGCAATTTAATTAATTGTATGAAATGTAAAATTTCATGATAATACTCAAGATCACCTCTGCAGAGGATTTGGGGTACTACACAAGCATCCCAGTCTTGTCAGTTAGAGTTTCATAACAGTGTTTGACCTAGACATGGGTGATATCACCAAGCCAGACAATCTGAGGATGAAGGTCTCCTTAGCTGCTATGCAGTCTGAAGGATGATTTGATTTGATTTGATTTGATTTGCTTAATGAAAGAGAGGGGAGTGTTTTGCCAGAGTAGTCTAAAGGCATCCTTTTCAAGACCAGCACATTTTACCACAGACTTTTGGGGTCAATCTGTATTCTTCTTAAAACCAGAATAGTTGTACAATTTTTGTATTAATAGCTTTGTAGCCTTTAATTTAAAACATAAGAATTCCACAATTTGCATTTAGTCTTCTTCATTGCTAATGCCAAGAGTGAACATTGCAGTTACAGTAACGAAGAGGTTAATAATCGAAAGAGAATCTTTCATTCATTTCTTATTTTCTCGCTCTGGTTTAAGCTATTTTAAACCAGACACCTTTTATGCGAGGTATCAAGAAACAGGAAGGAAAGTGTAAGCAGAAGTTTGCTAGGTATTAATTTGTCTGTAAGAGGACAGAGCTCCAAACACAGCATGTCTCAGTATGGGGCTATCCAGTAGGTACACTTGGCAGTTCAGTTCTGGATATTACAATACCTGAAAGCTGAATTAAAAATCAGGTCCTCACTGTCTGGGGATGATTCATCCAGACATTTCAGTTTACAAGTATTAGTTTTCCTCCTTATTTCTTTACTCTCTTTGATTTTAGCTTGTTTGTACCTGATCCTAGGCTACCATCATGTGGCCACTTTGAGAATCTTCCCAAGTAACAGAAACAAAGGCTGATTTCTCACTGAGCCTGGAAAGCAGTAAGGCAATTACCTGCACACAAGATGAAGGCCACTTGGAGGTTTCTGAGGGCGTAATTTTGCTTCTTGATAGAACTCGGTCGTCCCTTATTTAGACATTCTGTCCTTTGGTTTGTGTCTGTTTTATTCTGTTTTAATTCTCCTCCCCTGCAAATACTGAAAAAACCCATCTTAATTTCACATAGAAAATTTTTTCTGTAAGTAACCGCCTTGGGTCACTCCATGCATTAAACTCTAAACCACATTTCTAGTCACACATTTCAAACTCAGTTTCAAATCATCCCCACGAAAATCCTTTCTGCAAGCCTTCTGATATGGTCCCTCTCAACAGCCTTGCCTCTAAGATTGGAGAGACATCAGACTGACAGACGGACAGTTAGGTGGCTGGATGCGCTCATGCAAAGATTTAGACTCAGTGCCTCAATGCCCAAGTGGAAATCAGTAACAAGTGGTGTCCCACAAAGGTCCATGCTTGGTTGAGCACTATTTTACCTCTTCAGCAGTGCCACGGCCAGTGGGGTCAGGGGCACCCTTCAGTGAGTTTGTGGATGGCACCAGGCTGAGTGGCACAGATGTTGCATTAGAGGGAGGGGATGTCATCCAGAGGGGAGCTTGAGGCCCGACAGGCTTGAGGAGCAGGTTCACATAAACTTCATGGAATTAACAAGGTCCTGCTCCTGGGTTGAGGCAATCCCCAGTCTCTGAACAGGCTGCTCATAGAAGCTGTGGATGCTCCTTCATTGGAAGTGCTCAAGATCAGATTGGGGGCAGGGTTGGACTAGACAATTTTGAATATCTCTTCTAATCCAAACCATTCTTTGATTTTGGTATTCTATAAAATATGATTGCAGTAAACGCTCTCCAAAGCTCATGCATCTGAGCTAATATTTCAGACTGTGACTCAGATATGCAAACATCTGTTTCTATATATTTGCAGCTGTCAGGGTAGGAACAGAGATCTCCAGGTCACACAAGGCTATACTGTGAAGAAAAACTTTGCACCAAATAAAGGTACTTATACTAGACTCATTTTTATTCATGTAATGATAGAAATAGTAATTTAAAAGAAACTACATGGTTAATATATTAATTGTAGAACCAAACAGGTTTATTTCTCAGAGCACTTTACCAGGCAATAATCCACATGGAATTGAAGTCTACCACAATTTGAAACCTAAATCCAGTCTCCAACCAAAGTGGATAGTTATTGTGGTGTTAACATTTCACCTTAGGCTTTTTATCGATGCACAACAAATTCTTTAAAAAGCGGAAAATTGGAAATAGTTTTGATAAGGACAGTAGGGCAGAGCAGCATTTTCCTCACTTGATAAGGACAGTAGAACAGAACATCTTACTCTTATCAAGGACAGCTGAACAGAACAACATAGCCTTGAAGAAATAGATAAAGACTATAACTTAGGCACACAGAAATCATGCAAAATGCAAGCAGAATGCCAGCTCAGCTCTGCAAGGCTGACAAAGCAGAAGTGATGCAGAGCAATGATATTGTGCTTACTCAAACACAGGGATTGAGGAACAGCCACCTAAAAATGACACCGGGCATTGAAGGCAGAGCCCAAAGAGCCACATAAGGGCTTCTCATAAGGGGTGTGATTATGCAAAATAAAATCAAGGAGGTGGGGATATCTAATGAATATGTAATCAGTGTGCACGGTACAACCTCTGTTCACCTGATGCTCAGCACACTTGATTGGAGGAATTATCCTCGGGGTGACCAGCACGCTGCAATAAAGAATGCCTGCTTTCTAACACTCAAAACTGTGCTGGAAGGTTTCTATCCAGCCAATTTCTGTATCAGATTAAACAAAGGTTTTTAGCTACAGATATTGTTAGTTCCTAGTGCTAGATTTTATTTTATTTTAATAGCCTATTTTATTTTAATATTTAGTTGTTTTTTTCCAAGAATCAAAGCTCCATACAGTGGATGTTAAACAAGACTTCAAAGATGGGGTTAATTTCTAAAGTGTAGATTAAAACTGCATATTGTGTTTACCTATAATTTAGTTACATGATTCCGTGCTAATTTTAAACTCTGTGAACAGAAACGGATTTTTTCTGGGTGAAAATGAACAGAGTGAGGAAGGTGCTGTTTTGTCAGAGTGGATTTATTTTAATTGAAAATAATGATAGCTGAATTTGATTTGTGTAGAAAAAAATATCTTGACAAAAAAGATTGAAAATTATTTATTACAGCATTCCTTTGCCTTTCATGCTACAGTGACATTTACCTGATTATTCCTAGGAAGGTGATATGCATCAGTCTGAAATTGTGATTCTGCAGCACATAAGTACTTGCATTTCCTTCCCACTCAGCATTGTACTCTCTTTCATAGAGAATTCTGCTAAAGTCACTTCCAGTCTAGGCTAATCTGAGTTTTCTGTGAGAAAATATTAAGGAAGTAAATAAATTATGTGCTTCCTCTGCCTTTCTGTATTTCATAGAAGCCTTGGGCTTGTCATGTTCTAATAGTGAAGTTTTGCATTTGAGCTTTTTTATTCTTAGATGTACCTCATTCATTGATTCATTGTCAAAGTTTGTGAGACACACTATCCAAGCAAATTCTGATTTTCTCTTTTTTTCCAAGCCTTTTTAACAACTATTTTCCCTGTATTTTTCAAGTTGTTGCAATTTTTTCCTATGAGTTGTTTAGAAAAGATGCAGTGCTCTTAAAATCCTAAATATTGAATAGCTCTTAGTATGTTTTCCATCATATTGAGTCACTCTATTAAAGCAACTCTTTTTAGCTGTAAAGGAAGCAGAAAAGATCACAAGTCTGTCTGCAGTCCATCTTTGCCACATTGACATTCATTTTCAGGTTTAGCAGCCTTCTTTACTGACCTGTTGACCACAATTTTTCCTGATTTGGCCTATCTTTTTGTTCAAAGGATATGTACAAAAGTCAGCCATGTAATCCTAGATCTGATCTAATAGGAGGTAATCAATGTTTGTATTTTACCCAGCAGAAGGGATGGCTTTGAGAGAAAAACACCTCTTTAGCAAGTTTCACCTGAAGGTACTGGTGTGAGATAAGGCAATGGCTTTAAGTTGAAAGATGGTAGATTTAGATTGGATATATTTGAAGAAATTCTTTCCTGAGAGGGTGGTGAATCACCAGAACAGGTTGTCCGTAGAGGTTGTGGACTCATCACTCCTGGAAGTGTTCAAGGCCAGCTCAGTTGGAGCTTGGAGCACCCTGTTCTAGGGGAAGGTGTCCCTGCCCATGGAAGGGGGTTGGAACGAGGTGATCTTTGAGGTCTCTTCTAACACAAACCATTCTATGATTCTACAGTTCCTCAGAAACAAAACCTCGATAAACTAAGGAACAATGGTTTAAGAAGAAGATAAACATTTAGTCACACACAGTTGTCAGATAAAGATGAAGTGGAAGTGGCTAAATTAGTGTGACTCAGCCTAGCGTAGGGAACAGTTTAAAAGAGTGATGACAATCCTGAATCAGCAGGGCAAACGTGCAAACTCTGATGTCAATAGAGCTGGTGGTACTACCTGCGTGATCAAGTGCACTGGTAAGGGTTGGGAAGAAAAAAGTAATGTGTGTGACTGAAAGGGCAGAGATCTGTCTGGTTTACTAGTTAGCTGATCTGGTTGCATACAGGGAGGTGAGTAAGCTGGCCTGTGGGAAAAGGGAAGTAACATCAGACAGAATGCGGGAAAGGATTTGAAAATGTCAAGGCAAGCTTGATCCATAGTGGAAGCTAGAGTTTTGAGAAATCACCTCAGAATGAAGAGTGTGTCTCATTGGGACTCCCCAGAAAACTAAATGGGGAATTATATAAGCTTCCCAGCTGAAATAGCATCATAGAGGGCTGCATCCTCTCATCTTCTCCATCAAAAAAGCATGTGTGCTTCCTGGGGCACTGAAAACCATGGATGGACTGAAACTGCTGTGAACGTCTACCAAAGGTAAGTCCTAACAACATTCCTTTTTAAAATGTCAGGAAAAGTCACTCCCTTTTCTCAAGTTTCCAGAGGCAGGAACCCTCTCCCCCCCCTCTGTGCTGGAGCAGTCTTCCTCTGTCTGACAGATTTAAACCCAGCTTCTCCTCCACCTTCATTGCTTTTTAGCAATCCTCAATCAAAAAATTGTATTTTAGTCAGAAAAATTAAGTGCCCTTCACTGAGATACTGAAAAATAACCCCCACTCTGCACCCTCAAAATATTTTCAAGCAAAGATGCAGATTTCAGATGGCTCTTATTACAAATCTTTCTAAAATTTAGACTAAAACAGATTTATTAACTATCTAACATGTTAGGACTTTGTCAAAATATTTCCTGGCTATTTATTTCTTTTTACTGATGATGAACAAGAGTGTCTGTAGACAGGTCAATCTTTTGGGTGAGAATATAGCTGTTTCAAACAGCTTGTTGCTGTTACAACCCACTCCAGAAGGTGAGGGTAAGCCAGGTTCTTGTTAGTATATCTCTTTGGGGCAGATTAGAGTGAAATGACACTGACTGATATGTGTTTATAAATCTAAATGTGAATATATATAGGTAGGGTTCATTTTAGAACAATTTGGTTGCAGTGGAAAGCAGGTATGTACATGTTTTGGTTATTATCCATAGTAATATAAGAGCATAAAAGTAACACTTAAGAAAATGCATAAGGAAAAAGAAAGAAAGGATAAATGTAATAAGATATCACCACCTGTGGATCCCAAAACAAGACTTGACTGTTGCAGTTTTGATATCCTTGATGCCTATTGGTCAAAGTGGTGATCACAGCCTTGATCCATTGGAGATGAGGGAAACCCAAAAACCACAAAGCTCAGTGTAATAATATGTGCTCAGGCTCAGTGAGAATGCTGAGCCACCGCCCATGGGGCTGAGAGTCTTACAGTGTCGATGCAAGACTGTGGATCACAGGGCAGTGAGGGGTCTTTGGTGGTTTATGACACCTTCTAAGACATTTCAGCTGCCTCTTTCTTCACCTTAGCTGAGCCACTTACAGCCCATCAGAAGAGATGACTATCTTCAGGCCACATCTGAATGTCCCAGTAAGTCCCTGGAAGGGAGTTTTCACTCCTGAGTCGTTTGTGTAAGGGAGGACCCATGACATGGTAAAAGCACTATCCCACTTCACATGAGCTGCTTCTTACAGGCCTCTTCCCTTACCTGGCTCAAACCCCAGCTTGTGGCCTCTGGTGGTGATTGTGCACCCTCTTTGCACCTGGGTGGTTACTTTGAGCATGGTCAGTAAAGCACCTGAAGCTTTTGCAAATTTGAGTTGTTTTGAGTCATTAACCGTTTTAACATTCCAGTTTCTCACAACTGCATTTCAGTGGGCTTTCTTTCTCAGTGTATTGGCCATGGGCAGGGCTGAGACACCACAAGACCTCAATGGAAAAACTTGTATTAATGAGCTCCAGGTTAGTAATAAGGAGTTTGAACAAGAACAATTATCAATGTTGACCAATAATTAAGATTGATGAGCACACTGCCTAGAAATGTATCTTTCTCTAACACAGAATGAATTTCTGAATATCTCTCTGGGTGAAGTGACCAAGAGCAATTATTTACTTAGATGGTTCATTTGTGAAGGAGCTGACATGTTCTGAAACTGTGAGCAAAAGCTGTTCCACAAACAAGTAGTTTATTTACTTTCACTTGGCAGACGGATGGACATTTTCCCTCTGCCTGTCTCTGATGGATTTTATATCACCAGACTGTTTGGCTGAGAGTCAGTTTTCTTTCAACTGAGTGTTAAATGCTGCTCTTCACTATTGTGCATTTGAGCAGATAGAGTTTGGTAGGGAGGAGTTTTCTTATCTTACAAGGATAAGAGAATTTTTCCTAGAATGGTGGCTATAGCAGGTGGATAGATCTTTTCTTCTCCATGTTTGGTTCCATAATGAACACTGACATACTTGTCTTCACTGAGACTGTCATCTGCTCATGGGTGTTGTCATATTTGGTTAGGCCACAAGCACCCTATACGAGCACTAGAAGACTCCTTATTTAATATCAGAAATCTAGACAGGAAGCAGACTTTTAGTAACTACTAGTAAATGAATAGACACTTTGCCAGTGTCAGTCCTAGTTCTTGATGGTGGCATCATTAGGAAAATTAGGACCTGAAGTTTAAAAATGTTGTAGGGAGTGTTTTTGAGTACCTGAAATGTTTTCTGCATACCAACAGGGGAGGAAAATAGAATGAGTCCTTCTGAAGGACATTTTTATATTAATTGTATAGAAGCAGTGTGGAGATAACTTAACAGTGCTTCATGAAAGGAGTTTAATTGAGAACAGTTTTCTTGTTTACAGTCTCTTGTTTTTTAAAATTTACTTGGCTTTAAAAGTTTTATCCTAACAGGGGGAGCAGACATTAACTATTCTGCTGTCAGCACTTGAATACCTGATCAGGAATAGTTGCACAAATTAATAATCAGGTGATGATATATATGTCCTGAAGTGCCTAGTAATTTTCTCAGTATTAGGCTGTGTTTCACCAGTTCCCTTGAAATAATACAGAAGCATGTCTTCCTAGAAATATTCAGGATGCATAGCTATTGTTTTAATGATAAAAGATAAATCATTCTTTCAAGCCTTGTTCTCTTAGGCTGCTTATGGTCAAAACTATTGTGATATATCAGTAATCTGACCATCACCCCAGAGGAAATTTGTGTGCATAATGAGACATCAGCTTCTGACCAGTGTTAGAAGGAGGTTTTTTTAAGTAGTTCATTAAATTTAAAATGGAAATGACAGCATAGTAGCAATTAGCTATTTCAGGTATACCTGGTGTGATTTGGAAAACTTGTATAATCTCTCTGTGCTTCAGTTCCTCACTCAGGAAAGATTAGGGATCTGGTTTTATGTATTCACACCCTCCCCCATCTCTCCCACTAAATGCAGTGCATATCCTAAGGCAGGTGTTAAATGGGTCTGATTTAGTCTAATGGTTTTGTAATCACAACACTAACAGCACTGTGCTTACAATTGAAATCTTTCACTGATTCCTCTTGATTAGCTAAGACCAAACATGGCTGTACAGTATTGCACTCATTTATAGGACTCTTTCTCACCCCTGATGCAATGTCACCATACCCTGCAGTGTACCCCAAACTTGCACATTGCTATCTCATAAATATCTGCCTGTAGGATTTGAGAGAAACTGGAACAGAGGCATTGTATCTAAGGTTGACTTTCACTGTCAACAGCTGGTAATTTTCAGAAAGCAGAGAGGTATCTCCTCCAGGAAATCTCTTCTCAAGCCTTGCACTGGTGTATGTACATACACATAGTTTGAAAAGTATTACAAAATAATCCATGACAAAAGAAATGTGACATTTTGACACTGCAGATGCAGAGTAGAAGGCTCCATGGACAACCATCATCCCTATTATATGGAACAGAAATATAAGATCAGATTTAAAACAGAACTAAGAGACCCAGACGGTGGAAATTTAGTCACTGCAGTAGAAAGCTGTGATTTCAAAATTCCCTTCTGTTAACAAGCACGTGTAGCTTTCAGGACACTCCCTTTGCCCTACTGCTGTCCTTCCAGCCTGCCTCACTACTCCTTTGCAGTGAAACGTATCACTAACAGCCCAAATTTCTGAAACTTCATTTTCACTTCAGTAAAAAGCAAAAGATGAGTTTTCCCCCTCTTCCTCTCTTGGTGTAAACAGAGGTGGAACTCAAGAGCACCCCAAATATCCCAGCACGTGATTGCAGACACTATCTGTGTTGGCACAACAAGCTAGACTGCAGGCACTGTGAGAAGGGAAAGACCTTGTCCTTTAGCCACATGCATGGGATTTCACTGGCTCCACACAGGGTTGAGAGGACTGAGACAGAAATGGCTGTCAAGTACCAAACACCACTCAGAGCACAGGCTTTATGGGGTGTGAGCAGTCATTCCTTTCCACAGGCACCTAAACCCTGATGAAGTAACTGCAGAGTGCACTGGCTTTATGGGTATTTTTAATTACATGGCTTACTGGTTTGATCAGCCCAAATCCACACATGGCTCCACTGCATCACTTTGATGGACTGAAACTGCAACGCAACTCAGTGTGAGCTTCTATTAAGGATGGGAAAAAAAGTTGAATTCCTACCATTCTTGCTTTCCTGAATAAATTAACAGTGTATGAAAATTAAAAAAAAAAAACAATAAAAATCTTCAATTGTTTAAAATTTTAAGAGAACTCCAGAAAATGTGTGTAAAGTAATTAACTTCTTTTCTCTGAAGTCAGTAATAGCAGTGAGTTATGGTGTAAGAGATGAGGAAGAAACAAACTGTTGAGGTGCTACCACTAATTCAAAGTACAAACCACACCTTAACCAGACACAATTTGCATATTTTTCTAATAAACAAAAGACACAAGGGAAAATGAAGTTTTCTACATTTTAAAAATTGGGTACTGGTCATGTTTACCACTGCTACCATTGGATTTGAGATTCCAAGTCACACTCTTCTCACTTAAATAAAACATACTTCTAAACATAGTCAGAGTTCTCCAGTAGCATTTACCTTCCTTTATCTTAGTTCATCATTAGAAATATGTGGGTTTTGTACATCCCCATCATAAGATCATGTCTGATTAATACCAGAACAAGGAAGCAACTGGCTTCAAGCACTTGAGGTAAAGTTGGTTTAGCCTTACCTTGAATTATGTTATCTAGTTTAAAAAAAAAAAAAAAAAAAAAAAAAAAAAACAAACAACAAAACAAAACAAAACATGGACTTAAATATATCCTTTTCTTAGCTTATTGAATCTATGTATCAGGAAAATCTAGATATAAATCAGTCAGAGTAATCACTGTCAAAAATATTTTATTGAAAGAAAGAGGCACCCAAAGACAAAGCAGCTGTTTTTAAGACTTTACTATAAACAAGCCAAAATATTTCATTGATCTTCTCTATAACATTTTGTGAGAAATACTAAAGGTAAGAAGATTTCTAGAAAGCTGTAAAAGCAGGCCTTAGAAAGAGAGAGAACAGAAAACTAAGAGTTAGCTGCCGCTGCAAAGTCTGAAAGTAGAAGAAGTTACAATAGGACAGCAAGTCCCATCCTGTTTGTGAAAAAACCCCAGCAGACGTTTCTATAGTTGGATTTGTTTGTTCATTTGTTTGTGGTTTTTTTGAAACATGTATTTTTAACACACATACTGAAAGAATAAAACTATTTCCATACATAGCTGTAATAGCCTCTGCCTGGAACGAGAGTGAAGATCTTTAGGTTTCTAGCACCCCATTGAATAAGCATTGAAGGTGTTTTATGGGAATCTTCCTTTTTCAGCATTTCTCTGCTGTGTGTCCAGTGTCTAAAGATGGGGAAAAGCTGAGAAAAAGAGCTAGATTCTTTGCTCTGGAAAGGATTACACCAGCAAGCAAATGATAAAAACTATATTACTTGACCTCTCAGCCCTTATAGATTGTGAAACATTTTGTCCAAATCTGGCAATTTTTGAAAAGGCAATAAATAATGCAGGCTTGATATCTTAAATTCATTTTTGCACCAAAACCAGGGGTCAGATCCTTAGTGAATAAACTTTTTATGTGAGCAATTAGTCATATCTGTTCCAAGCCAAAATACAAAAACAAAACCAAAAAAACCCTCAAAACCACCCCAAAAAACCAACCAAACAAAAAAATAAAAAAACCCACCATATTTTTTATCCATTATTGCCCCTCCAAATCCAGCTTAACATGGAAAGTTGGAATGCAAAATATCAGTGTGTATGAACAAAATTGTTGATTTCAAGCCCACTTATCATCAAGTCAGTCAACTCCCTCCATAATGACATTCATAAATTGCCAGTGTGTCTTGCAATTGCATTTATGAAACTGCAAATTAACTTACTTTATAAAGCAAACCAATTAAAAGGACAATTTCAGAGACTAGGCTGGGCAAACCTTCAGATACGAAGAGTTAAACAGACAGTCCTATCTGCTCAAGATGCAAGATTTATTTGTCCTTTTTCCTTATTAGTTCAGCGACTTTTATTTTTCTGATTTGGTGCACACTGAAAGATGCATATTTGCCACTAAAAATCAGCAGGACAATGGCAAGTAGGGTAGGATCTTTCTGGGATTTTAATCACAGATCACACTTGAACTGTGTGATTTAATTTCTTTTTTAATCTGAGCTCTTCTTAAAAGATAAAAGCTTATTAAAATACGTAAAAAGTTTTGAAACCTTTCTCTTCCATATACAAAAAGGGAAAAAAAGTAACAGCTCTGACTTCTGGGTTAGTCATGCAGAGATGTGCCTCCTTGGAGGTCCAAAGACCTTGGCTTAGGTTGCAGTCAGTGTTTGCTTATTCAGAGGTGTGCTTCAGCCCCTCAGTGGGAGGTGGCCCTCGCAGTGGGCTTTTCTGAGGGAGTGCCTTGTGAAAAGGGAAGTCTCTTGAATCGATTTCTCATCGTAGTCCTAAATCAAGACATTCTCCAGCGCTGCTCTGTCCTGCTTCTCAGCCCAAACAATGCGCAGGTACCCCGGCTTTAACAAGCAATAAAATTAAGGTAAGATTTGAAAAAGAGTGTAAATGGTACTCCTCTTTTGGCTCTTCAGCTACCAAGAGATTTAAGCTTTATTTGACCTATATTGATATTTCATCATGCATTGATCAATTTCTACATTTTCTACTATTGAATATGGGATGGGGGTTGGGGAGTGTTAAAAAGTATGACCTGACAGCCTTAAATGAAGTCTAGGTTTTAGGTAGTCAATCCAACAAACAGCCCCAGTGACTCCCTTCATCTAAGACTGTGCATTAAACAATGAATAAAAGATTTCATTGTTTAATGGTTGAATTTGCTTTCCAAATTTCACATGATATAATTTTCAAGACCATCTGAAAATGTCTTCTTTGACAATTTTACTATTTATTTTTCAGAGAAAATGTATGTATATAAAAACTATTTCTTAAAAATTTAACTTTTGTATTTAGGAGGATATAACAATCAGCCCCAGAAACTTTTCAAAAATAGCTTTATTCAAACACATGTATAATGTAGATTTAAAATTAAGTAGTTTATTTTCCTGCCACTTGAACTAACAGCTCTTAAGTTTTATGAAACTTGTTTTAGCTATTTTAATTTTTCTTTCTCTCTCTACTTCCCAAATTCACCAGGTGGTCTTTTTATAAACAACTTCTGCAGCTGCAGTGGTGGATGGGCTGGCAGCTCCTGTCAGTTCTCTTCCCTTTCTCTTACTCCAGCAACACACTACTGTAAACCAGACATTGCTGGGCACCAACCAACAGGTATTAGCTCAGAAGTGAAAGAGATGGGACAAATAAACGAAAAGGAAGTGGTAAAATATGTGTAGTATTTTTAGTTTTTTTAAACCCCCATTTTTGACAGGACACTGCTTAGAAAGAATTTGGATTTTTCTTTTGGTTTGTTTTTTTTCTTCATTATTGTTATGCTTTAGATTATTTAGATTGTTAGATGATTTCTATCCCACTAGATTAACTGGACTGTCTGCAAGTATATTTGGCTAGTATACTTTGGCTAGTTTTTCAGAGACAAAAGAGCCAGAGACTCTTACTAGAAAAAAATTTTGCACACCTGATGAATTTGACTGAATTTCAACACCATATGCTAACTCAAACCTCTTTGTAGCACAGGATGAGGAACCCAAAGTCCTGTCTGCATATGTCTGAGAAGAAATGTTCTGTCTTTCAGCTCATCTATGTTAGCATAAATGAAAATATGTGTTCTTTGACAAGTTGTGAATCAAAAGCTTTTTATGTATGGACAGGTTTTGTTCCCTCCTGGTCACTTCGGGTGTAATTATGCTGCCGTGCTTTCACTTTACTGTTTTTTGTGGACTAATTAATTGTATGTAAATATAAGAAATACCCTGCGGGGTCAGCCCAGCTGTCCTTCTGCTGTTTTGCCTGCAGCAGTGAGAACAGGAGGTGTTACTCAGAAATAATCCACAACTCTGGCCACCTCCTGCAGCCCATTCCCTAAGTATTCCCCCAGCATTCCCTAGAGCTGCTGAATTAGGGATGTGAGCCTGTGCATGCACCTCTAATAGTTTTTGGTAGCTTTCCATGCACCTCCTTTCCATGCATTTGCAGCCTGCTCACACTGTCCACCACCACAGTGCCGGTGGGAGAAGGCGCTCGTGTTGATTGCACACTGAGTGGAGAAGTGCCCCTCAGTCCTGCACAAAAGGTACTCCTAGGAGCAGCTCACCTTGGGGAAACAGCACTGGTCTCACCTGAAATGTATCTCTTTGTCTCAGGTTGGTTGGCTTTTTTCTAAGCTTGTCCAGATTTACTTTAAAAGTTTTCCTTGTCTGCCCCTGTGTGTGTCCTCTCTCCAGCTAAATGCATTTATATGGCCACACAAATTATGTCCATTTTTGTTTCTAACACCAAAAGTTGTTGCTACTGTAAGATTTATTTTGTTCCTTTTCCTGTTCCACATCCCCTTTTGACTTGTTTTCCAAAAAGATCATGTTAATATTAGCCACGAGTATTTTAACTTGCTTAGTGTTTTCCACCCTCATTTTTCCCTTTCTGCTAATTTAAATAAAAAATTACTTACATGTTTCTAGGACTGTTTTTGATTGTTCCATTCCATGGAGAGGTATGAGCCACTACATGTTGAATAGTAAACAATTCACATTTCCTTGTTTTTATTTTATGTTTTCCCTTTTCCTCTTGCCACACACCATACTGTTCTAGGAGCACCATTAATGGCACAACTCACCCCTTCCCTCTCCAGACAATTAGAATTGGCTTCTTACCTGGGCACACCAAGCAGGAGAATTTACTCTTTTTTTGCTGGCCATGTGTATAATATGACTTGCATGCTATAGCTGCTGCTGGTGCTTACGGCTGAGATCACACCAGACTGAACCAGATGGGGAAACCTCTGCCTTACAGCTTTTTGTTATGGTATTTTTCACAGCACTTCACAAACAAGGGCAGCATTCCTTAAGTGGTCTCTTGTGCACTACATTGTGATAAAATAGCATTATAAATTAATCTGTATATGCATGTAATTTTAAGTGTATGTGTATTTCTTTTTTCCAGAAAACCTCATTGTAGATTTTTCTGATGTGCTGAACATTCACACATTTTCCTCTACATGACCAGTGCCACTTTTTAGCCAATCAATTGTGAAGATTTTAAAATCCAAGGTGCTGATCCTTGGATACAATATCTCTGAGAATTTAAAAGTGAAAACAATCAGAGCCAAGATAAATCAGTTAGTGAGTGAAAGTCTCTGAACACAGAGGCATATGAACATAGAAGGTATCAAATGTTGTTTTACATGGAAGCAACCTGTGAATGAGACCCTTCAGAGAAATAGCAATGCTGTCTTGCTAAAACCAAATTTGATCAGTCTGAATCTGTTTGCTCACTGTACTCCAAATTTAGCAAACACCTGAAATTCTCTTGGTGATACTTTTTCAAATGGCAGGATTCATCTCTTATGGTTCATATACTCCTAAAGCAGGTAACACAAATCACAGTTAGAAATGACAGTTCTCTCTGGTCACAAGAGGCCAGATAACACATACAAGCAGAGCTACTGGGTTTAAATCTAGTCATATGTCAGGTGGGCCCTGCCTAAATGCTTGCAGTGTCAGTAGTGTCATGTCTGTGGTGCTGGCTTGCAATCAAAGCTATACTGTCACTCAGAACCAGTGCTCTATGGCACACATCCTCTCTGGCCCTGGCACCCAGTTAGAGAGAATACAAACATCCTGGGAGCAGCAGGCACTTGTCAACAAGACCTGTCAAACATATGTCATTTCATATTTACTTTTTGTACTTTAGACACGTTTTAAGCATCTAGGTGACTCTTTCCTAATATTTCACAGATGCAAAATGAAAACATCACGCTCTAACTACTTTTTCAACCAAACTTGGAACTAAAGAGTCTCAGTTTCCTCAGACCTGTGGCCCAAAACATTTGCTATGGCATGTGTTACAGTCATTTGTGTCCTGCTAATATTGAGCTTTTTCGAACGTAAGACTCTGTTTTCCACAATCCTGGCAAGTGGACAAGAAGACATAAAGGGTAAGTATAGTATTAACAGTTCATCCTATGCTAACCATCCCAGATGCCTAATCTGAGCTTGTCAAGGCATTTTCTGTGGCCCATAGAGAGAAACAGAGACCTGCAGTAGGAGAGGTGTCCAAGACAGGCAAAAGTGAATCAATTAATTCTGAGAGCTGCAAGGAGCAGCATGATTCCCTCTGCTGAAAGTCATATTCAGCAAAGCTCAAAAATTCCTGCTCCATGCAAGAGCAGAGGTCCTGGTAGAGCTACTGGGAATGCAGGCCTTGCTGAGAGAAAATTCCTTAGTGTACGCAGTGCAGGATCCTCTCTTTATGTAATATCATTGTAATTGCAGATGCACTTAGGCTGCATAATGTTCTGTGGATGACCAAGGATGATTCGAGAGTTATTTTGTCCTGGAACAATAACCTGACAAAAGAAGAAGCCAATAAATACACTGTGAAGTATATTTTGATTTATAAGTTCTTCAATACCACTGAGGAAAGGAAAGTAAGTTCTTCAGAGGTAGCACATAGTGTAAAGTAAAATAATGTATTGTATTATTCAGTAGATGAGTTTGCATAATTTCCCTTTCAATGCTTAGAACTGTCTACCTTCATGGAATTTCTTCTTCCTCCTCTTAGGAAAGACTGCAGGAGAAGGAAAAGATAATACACCTTAAATTACACTCTGGTTTTAATGCTAAAGTTAAGACACAACTTTTTGCAAAAGAAACAGAAGACATAATTAAGGAGAGTGACTGGACAGAATTTACTTACAAGGCACCTCCAGGTCAGCTATTTCCTACTTGTTGCTAGGAAATCCAAGCATTTATGTTAATTTCCTGTCTTATTTGGAAAATTTCTGAAATCTCATTATTATCTTCTGCTAGTTTTTTTGTACAGATATGCTAAGAATATGGTTCATAATACCTTGAGATATTGCAGAATTATTTCCTTGATGTTTTCAGATTCAGAAACTCCAGCTCTGCTGAGCAAAATGTCAGTATGACCCAAACACTCTTCATTTTCCCTAGCAACTCATGTCTCATGAAGATTGCCTTCTGTATCACACAATTTAAGCAATTCTTAAAAGACCAGAGATTTTAATTTATTTTTAAGTGGATTAGTAAGACTTTGGTGCCAGTAGCAGATGTGCTTCCCAGTTTTCACTGTCTAAAAAGCAAAAAGATCTATTTTTTTCTCATATAGTACCTTTTCATGCTTCCAGAAATAAGCCAATATAATGGGTTTGTAAAGGAAACCATCATGTTGTTATTAGGAAATCAACGTAAAATAAACATGACTCTTTACCATTTCTTTGTTGCAGTCTACATTCAGAAGCTTTCGTGCATCATATATAACATTTCTTTTTTCAATTGCACCTGGCACATCAAAGCAGAAGCCCCCGAAGATATCCAGATCTTTATCTCATACAGGTAGGGATGTTTAGCAAAATAAGTATGAAACTATGATTTTAGACTTAAGTCTTTGCTTTAAAAAAAACCTTATATTTCCTTCTCACAGACATGTAGGAAAGGTTTTTGCATGCCAGCATTATATAAAAAATGCGAGGAAGAAAAATATTGGATGCTATATGAAAGAAATACATTTCCAACCATCAAAGAAAATAAATTTAAATATAACTGTGAGAAATTTGAGAAATAGTTCAAGAAGACTGTCTTATTACCAAGCTTTCACACCTCAGACAATAGGTAAGTATTGTCTATTATTGTATATTATGAAAAGTTTATTTATTGGTTACTTCATGGAAAGCACAAAAGGAAATAGATGTGGCAAAGTCATGACGTTAATTCTAACTCTTTAGGCATTCATCTTAGTATGAATGTTACACAAAGATTAAACAAAATGGATTAGGGCTGAAGGTTTTTTTTGTCTGATTTAATAACATTGTTTATCTATAATTTAAATTAAAAGATAGGCTAATGTGAGAAAACAATATTTAAAAGCATTATACCCTTGTTTCTCTCTTTTTTTTCTATCCTTTTTTTATAGTGTTGAGCAAGTGTGATTAAGAAAAAGAGCATAAATAGTCACAAGTCTCATTTATAACCTGAATTTAAGAATATGAATGTTCTCAAACATTAGTAGCATTTTTATTTATTTTTTAAGTTAAAAATATCTTGGCAGTTATTTTTAATTATTGACAGTTTTGAATGATCATATAAAATTACTTTTCCTGACTTCCCTGGGAAGTTTGAATTAATCTCATGGGTAAGAAAATCACCTGAAATTTAGCAAAGGTTGCAAATTCAAATGCCTTTTAAGTCTTTAACATGTTGATCATCTTCCAGACCTGTAACTTGGGAATCAGCCATAGCTCAAGGGATTGCAAAAATATAATTCAAAACTCTAAATATTTATTCTGAGTTAGATCTCATCTAACCTTTTCTAAGACATTAAAATTGTTTGCTTTGCCTAAAGCTTTACACTGCAATCAGAGCTGTCTGACATATGACAAAAGGATGAAATGAAATTGCTGCCTGTTCTTGACATCCTTACAGGAGGGACAATGGTCTGGCAGCAGTATTTCAGAGACTAAACAAAAAAACCCTGCTTCTTTTGATGCCGCAGGTTTTAGCTTTTCTATTTTTCAGATTCTGTGCTGCTTTAGTATGTGGGTCTGGGCTTCATATTAGGGGCTGGTGAGCACTCTTCGCAGAGTAGGTCGATAAAACAATTCCTTCTCTCACTGGGGATCGAGGACAACCGATCCAGACCTCAGGCCCAAGAGCACAAACAACGTGGACTGAAGAGAGAAAACAAGAAGGATGGGACTCCATGGGCTGGAGCTGTAATTGGACAATTAGCTCCAATATGCTAATGGACCAAAACCTAATAAATTATGAGCGCCCATAACTGGTGGTCCGTTTTTGTGACCATTTTGGGTTCACTTGGGGTGTAGCCCTGGCTGGGCTCTTGTACTACCCAAGGTGGATCTGTTGAGGCCTCCTAATAAATACCTACTTTATTCTTCAGCTCTGACTAGTCTTTGTTCTAGGTCAGCCTTCACAAGGCATCACTCAGTCCCTTCGTGGCTCATGACTCTTCATGGCTCATGGTGTGTCCCCACCCTCAAAGGCTGCTAGAGCAAGCACAGCAGCTGCAGGGACCCGTAGTGCTGCCACTCATCCTCTCTCTCTGCCTCTCTCTGGCTTTTCTCACATTGCAGCCTTGTCATCCCCAGATGTCTTTGACCCTGTCTGCAGAAACTTCCCGTGCACTTCTGCCTCTGCTGGGAGGGCTTTTTCAGAAAACTCCAGCTGGAGTTCTTCCTTTCATAGAAATGCAGCAGCAGCTGAGAAGGACTGAGGATCCCTGAATACTGAGCACACACCCATGAGCAGTGCTCTAACACTCGCCATGCTAAAAAATAACTGTAGACTTGCTTATATGAATCCAAGGCTGAAATCCTGGGGACCCAAATGTCCCTTGCTTCCAATGCTGGAAGCAAGTACTGTACTGCCTCCACAGCAAATGCTAGCTCGCTCCTTTACAGGAGAGAGAAAGAGAGATATTTCTTAAGCATCAGCAAAAATCTTCATGTATTGAATCAGACAAATTCTCTGGGCAGTAGGCTGTTCTGAGAAATTGTGGATGCCCCATCCCTGGAAGTGTTCAAGGACAGGTTCAATGGAGATTTGAGCAACCTGGTCTAGTGGGAGACGGGCCTGCCCATATGGCAGGGGATTTGGAACTAGATGGTCCTTAAGGTCCTTTGCATCCCAAACCCTTTTGAGATTCTCTGAAGAATTTCTAAGTGCCCCTTCTGTAACCCCTCTATGAGTGATGAAATTCCATTCTTTTAAAGTAATAATAACAGGACTGTGGGTAGACAAAACACATGCATCCTATATGACATGGAGCCAGTAGCAGACTCAGGGTCCCCTCAACACCAACACAGACTCCAGAGAGGGCCTTCTTCTCCTTCTCACCCTTTCTCCCTTTCCCAGAAAGGCATGTGAAAAACCCCAATTACGTTCCTTTATTTTGAGGCACTTACTGAACAGCAACTTCAAAGAAAATGCGTCACTCACTAGAATGTCTTGTTTGGGTGTGGTATACTCCAAAACATTCAGCTGTATATTTTAAGGACTAATGTGCTTTCATTTGTTATACATCTGTTTAAATATGAGAAAGAGGATGAGGTACAGAAGGTCTCTCTGTGCTCTTTATTTTTCAGAGAAGTTGAACCCACCAATCAACGTCTCGGTTTCCCTTGAAAACAGAAGTATTAAAATTCACTGGAAACCTCCACCTACTATTGGTTCTGCAGGGAAAAAGTGTTTTCTGTACCAAGTGAAGATAACAGATCATAAGGTAATCGGTTTCCCTGATAGTACACTTAGTCTGTACAACATAGCTTCTATAAAAACAAGGCATCCCTCGAATTTAACAGAATTTGATCTCCAACAAACTTTAAAGAAATCTTATTGTCTTTAATGAATAATCCAACTTGTCTTTCTGGTAAAAATGAGAAATCAATACATTTTATGAAATCTTTCAGAGTCAGGCTTGCACTGAAGTGAATTTGAAGTTTTTGTCTTCTATATTAAATTTGAATTGTACATTATTATCACATAGACAGTATTGATTTTTTTTTGTTATAGAAAAAGGAGTATTGTCTGAAAGGTAGGAAAGGTGGTCAAGTACCATGGAAAACAAGATGAGAATTTGAAATTCTGGTTAAGTCTGAAATTAACAAGGCAAAACTTAGTTAAAAGGAAAATCCTATGATTAGGAAATACAGGTCAAATATGTCAACACAAAATAAGGAATTAAAATATAGGAGTCAACACAGAAGAAAGAAGGTCTGTGGATTGCATTAAACCACAAACTGAGTCAATCATTCTGTGTTAGGCAAAGGTCAAATGTTATTCAAGTATATATGACCAGCATGTCACATGTAAGATGCAGGTTGTGACTAATTTACCTGTCTAGATGCTGAGTTTCCCCTGAAGTTTCACATTGTGCTTTGCGTACCACAAAATATTAATAGACACCAGAACTGGAAAAGTCTTAAAGGGAAGGGAAAGAAGTGACGTGGTGCACAGGATCAAATCTGCACCACATCTGTCAGTATGAGGAGAACAGATCATGCTTTCCTAAAACCAAGGAAGCAAAGATTCCATGCTTCTCCATGTATGAGATTCATACTTTCTACCTCTTTGCAGCCTTCTAACATCACTTTTAATTTCTATTAGCAAGAGTTTTCTCTCTTTTTTTATTACTTCTTAAATTTTTAACACTGTTTATTTATAGAAGTTTACTTCAGTATTTAAAAGTGATTAGGGATGATTTAGAGATCTCTCTGCTTTAAACTCCTCACTCCATGCTTGGGCTTGATCTTTTGAAGTTATTTGTTTTTTTTCATAGGCACAATTAAAGATGTTTCAGGATAGTCACAAAAAGAGTGGACATCCTTCAGCTGAAAAATGCAAGATTTTATTCTACCAGAGAAGCAAGTGTAGGACACTACCTACACCAAAATCTTGAAACTTGCAGTTCCATAGTTACTGTGTTCGTCCAAAATGTGATGAGATAAAAAATGAAAGGGGAATCAGTCCTGCCATGAATGATACCTTCTCCCATCTTATCAGTTCCAGTCTCCTTTCATGTTCAGTTCTGAATTTTAACACACATCTTGACAGATGATAGTCAAACTATATCTGGACATAAGAACTTGTTCTGAAAATCTTTTCCTACTAGTTAGATATGTAAATAGTAGTACTTGACATGCTTAGTTTATATCTGTTTGAACTGCAATTCAAAATATTTTAAAATAACCCCCTAAACCTCTCTTGATAGATTGCAAATGTCACTGCAGAGAACTATAAGTATCCATTTCATAAGCCAGCAAAAAAATGTGCAGCACAAGTGAGGGTAAAGAAAGAGGTTTGCAGAGCAAACAAGATCTGGAGTGAATGGAGTGAACCAGTATTTATTCACGATGGTAAGTTATGTACTTACTACTCCTAACTGTTATCATGGGTTATGCTATTGCTATTCAATATATTTACTTCATTATTGCCTCTCTTCTTCTCCAGGCTGCTATTGAGTCATAACTGTACCTAGGGGTCTGTGGCACACACCAGGCTCACACAAATCTACTGCAGAGAAGGAGAGTCCTTAGTCTGAGTTCTACTTCCCTGGTCTTTACAGAACTGTTGTCCTGAGTTAAGTTACACTTGACTCTTGAAGCCTTTAGGAAATAATAATGGTCAGCATCTGACAAGGTCCTGACACCATCATCCCTCCACCCTGTTGCCTTGCCCTGCAAGGGACAGTCAACATGTCTCTAAAAATACTTTCAACTGGAGTTAGTAAGACAAGAAATCCACAAAAGTCATAACATTCATCAAATCACATAGTTTTTAAGGACCAAGTCCAAAATGTCCCTTATTACACTGGTGGAATAATTTCTTATCTGACAGAGATAGGAAATGGTTTAGCTCTCATTTAAATGTATGTGCTCGGATCCCAACAGCTCACTCAAGCACAAAGTAAACAAAAGCCTTGCAATACTTTTCCTTCAATCTCTATGAGGAAAACACCTAACACTGGTGTGCTTACAAGGGAAACTTGTGCTTTTCATGATGAGAAAAATGCCTCCACATGCAGAAGCTTTCTGCCATCAGGTTAGGCAGAGAGGAAGTAGTACAATGGTGATGCTGTATTTATAGAGAGAAACTTGTGCGTCAACACACAAAAAAAAGTACAGTATGATGGGTAGTAAAACAAAACAAGGTAAATATCATTATTTAATACAACAGACTGTACTCTGGAATATGTCCTTTTGATCTTTGAGCTTCAAATACATATTTATCTGAGGACAGAAAAGGCCAGACATTATCTTTGAAATTGATTGAATGTATACTCAGTTATAAAATTTACTGGACACGGACTGCCTACTCCATCCGACGCCTCATCGTATCCCACTGGTCTGCTGAAAACTTTTTTGGCCTAAATTCCTTCATTTAATTTCAAAAGCATTCCACTTATGAAATATCTGGAGATAGACACCTAATTGCCCTTCATTTTCATTGTGGTGAAGGAGAGAAATTTTCAGGGCATGAGAGTCTTGAATTCCTCTTTAGAGATTCGCCTTTCTTCTCACTAAAGACAGAGACAGCATAGGACCACTGCATGGCCTAGGAGGGGTCTGGTTGGCATCAGGCCAGACACATCTGATGTGTAGATAGGGGAAATGAGAAGAGGTCCTCTGGGTGGAGGCATGTAGATTACTTGTTCCCTGCCAGCCTTTCACCAGGAGAAAGAAATGGAGTTGAGCAGTGACCCGTTCTGGTTCCAGCCTACTGAACCTTGCTCTCAGCATCTGCCAGTCTCCTTTAGCTGCTTCCAATGCTGCTGCTCTCCCAGCTTCCTTTACAGCTGTTGCTGAGATTCAGGAATCACAGCATGTTTCCTCCACTTCAGAAAAGTTTATGATGAGCAAGAGCACTATGGCACACGAGCTGCAGTATCTGCATGTGTTCAGTGCAGCACGATGATTTACCCTGGAGCGCACTGCACATGTGGTGTAGCGATTTCCCTCCTTCCTACTCAGGAAGGATCAGTGGTTCTTATATAATGAATCTATGGAGATATTCCATTGGAGGGTCAGGTGCTCAGCCAAATCTCCTTACATACCTCTTTTCATGCCGAGCCAAATTTTTCTGTCCATATTACTCTGTATTCTGTGGAAATTGTTCTATCTGCTTCTAATGGGAAACATGTATAAATGGACATCATGCAGGTTGCCTGAAAAGAAAAACATCCATTCAATATTTTTGTTTTGAAATG
Organism: Irena cyanogastra; assembly: GCA_013397155.1. NCBI lineage: Eukaryota > Metazoa > Chordata > Aves > Passeriformes > Irenidae > Irena > Irena cyanogastra. The sequence continues at coordinate 692,652 of VWZV01009545.1, read as the reverse complement.
TGTCAATTTTTCTGGTGCTACACGATCTCTTCCTACTGAAAGTTTTGAAGAAGCACGGCATGACCTGCTTTCTGTTTGCTTCTCCACGACACTCTATGTTTCATCCAGGAAATGTGCAACATTTCTTTAAGAATGCATTTTAAAAAGGCATTTTAGCCTTCATTTTAAAAAAAAGCTGAAACATCAAAATGAAATAACATAATACAAAACATAACTAAAATATTTGTTCTGAAATGTTCCTTTGACATGAAAAGGATTTGCTAATTTTCTCATGAGGAAAACATTAATTCTCCTTTGGTATTAGCATATGCCCTCGAAAAAAGGCCCTCACAATTTAACCTGAATTGAGCTGTTTACTATAGAAACTTTCTACTAAAAAAAGAAATGTTTAATCAGCTTTATTCATATGTAGAAACTTGAAATAATTGGTCTGATTTTTAGAGCTGATGAGCATTCATAGATCACTTTGAAGTTTGTAGTAATTCAGAAGTGTTCTGCATTTTTGCAAACCCAGCCACTTGTTTTGGTTTCAAAGTTCTGTTATTTCTGTCAAACTTAAAGCATTTGCATCTGAAAAAAAACCAAAAAACCTACCATGAAATAGTCTACCCAAAAGAATATACGTGCTTCTTTTTCTTGCTGCTTTCCAAAATGCAAGAAGTAAGAAAGCAGGAGAAGCAAACCTCTTTGTGGTTCAGCTGATGATAAGAACAGGACTTCCTCTTCTCCTGGGTGTGTGCATGATCTAGGGTTAGCAGAATGATGCAGAGAAATTACCACAAACTAAAAAAAAAAATTCTACTACACAGTCCAGAGGTTGTTCAGAATAAGTTTTCTGAGCCCTCATCTCAGAAAGCAAGAGGAAAATAACTTCATTTTCATCTTAAAGTGAATAAAGAGTAGTTTTGTACTTTAAAGAAGATAAGGCATATTCTCACAAGTTCTGCCCGCAAGTTTCTGAGTTTTTTCTTGGTTTCATATGAAATTTGTGGAAATAAATGGGTTCAAACTCAGAACTTTTGTTCCATTCTTTTATACTTTGATTTTTAATCTAGATTGATCCTAAAACCACTGTTTAACTGGCCTCAGACTATAAAAAATTTAAGAGCTGTCTTTGCCTGTTTTTCTTCAAAGTACTTAGTTAAAAACAATCCAAACTAGTTGTGGTTCTAAAGCTAGATATTAAACAAGAAATAAAATTTCCCAGAAAAACATTTCTGAGTCTACCAAATACATTGCTATTTTGGTGTTTTGGGAATTTTGGAGGAAGAAATGCAAGGTACAGCATTTGTTTGTTGAACATTTTAAATATGTATTGATGCCACTTCTTTAGGACTATGCCAAGCAGAGTTAAAAAGGTAAGTGTAATAGAAACCAAATGCTGCTTCTTGAATCAAAAATAATATTTTGCTTGACAAAATGCTTTTGTTTTCATTTTGCCTTAAATCAGCTACAGCTGTGAAGTGGTGAGGAGGTCGAAGCAGGGGACTCATGCTGTGTGGAGATGGGAGGTAGCAGCAGTAGGAGCTCAGGGGCAGCTGGAGCAGCAGCAGAAGTTCCAATAGCAGATGGACAGAGGGTTTGGTACCCAGAGGAACTAAGGCTGTGTGGAAATATCCAGTGGCAGGACAGGCCATGGCCCGGATATGAGAGCAGAATTCCGGGAAAAGGAGAGAATGGAATGAAGCAAGAGGAAGTGCTGGACAAAGCAGCAAGGCTGAGGGCTAAAAGGAGGAAGGGGAGGAAGGAACAGTGCTGAAGTCAGAAGCCCTTTCCCCCTAAAAAATCTCCAGGAAATGTTTCTTTAAATCTGTGACGGTTCAGGATTAGAACAATATTTATGAGTCCATATGTAAATCATCAATTTATTAACTACCCTAGGCTCTCTCATATAATTAACATTACTTTTCCCCGTTTGTTTCCTTTTTTTTTTTTTTTTTAAGAAAAGACAGTGGATATCCTGCTGTTGAGCCTCGCATTGTTTTGTTCTCTGGTTTTTCTTGGAGGTTTGCTGATACATGCATGTAGAAGGTAGTGTACATTTCTGGCATTTCTGTATGATTTTATAAATTTCTGGTGGAAGAGAGGTCAGGATAAGAGTAAAGCATACAATGGCTAAAAGTCAAACACAGATTTTCTCAGATAAATCATGTTTACAAGAAGCAGTTAATTGTGCTTTTCCAACTATTGTTCTAACAAAGTAGTGCTCGATGTTATGACCTATTGTCAGACACTGACACCTATAATTCTTCTCTTGCAACTTCTCTACAGTCCCCCACAGATCCACTCTCACACCTTACTCTCTGATGTCTTTCTGCCACTATAAATGACATTTTTTTTTTTTTTTTTGACAACTGCCTCTCTATCCTCGGTGTGACTTTGCCCCATGCTTTCACAGATTCTGCATTCAAGGCCAACTGTATTAATCAGGCCAGAGATGAACTGCATGCCATGCTGTCCAATTTTATTTCATAATCCATGGGTGTTATGAAAGCAGCCTTTCACTCTAAACTGGAGAGTTTACAAGAAATAAAAAAAGGAAGTCAGGCTGATGGAATGAATTTCCTTTGCTGTACTATTAATACCATTAGTAGAGCAAAGTGATAGTAGTGAACCTACACTCACCTGCAGTTAATGCTGCTAACTCTCTCAATGCCACTACTTTTCTGCCTGGCAGCATAACTTTCCTTTTGACAGCTGCCTATGGCAGCAAAGGCTTTCTTGAACTGAGAAATAAACTTGTCCAGGATAGGGTGATAACTCAAGATACCTCAATATTTGGAATGTGCAGTATGTAGGTGGAGCCTCTATTAAAAGCAAACTTATTATTTAATTAATGACTAACCATTATTCCTGATTTGTATAAAAGAAGTTATCAATTTTTTATTATGGAAAGAATACATAGGAATAATTTTTTAAGCTACAGACACAGTAGCATGCCACAAGTTCTCACTTTGCTTGGAAATAATATTTTTGTAGAAATCATAGGGTTTTTTATATACATCCAGTCTTTTTAAAACTCTTGCAGGTTAGAGACCAGTCAGGCTAAAGAAGAGCTAGGGAAAATGTCGAGAAAAGTGTCTATAGTGAAAAGAAAGAAAAAAAAAAGTTTAAATTGTTTTAGTAATAGTAGATGCCTGTCTTGGAACTGGAATATATATTACAAAGCATTAATGTCTGAGCTGTTCCTGCAGACAAGAATAGTTGCGTGCCTGTATCACTGTCTTGCAGGTATAGATGCCTGGAAGTTTTAACCACACCTGTTCCACATCCTTCAAACAATATCAAGACGTGGTTAGCAGATGAGACTCAGCACCAGGTAGTGTGTCTTTTTTCTCTCACCACATCGACACGCATGACGTTACTTGCAGTCGGATGGTACAAACATTTGTGTTTGGAGCAGCATGCAACTGAAAAAAAAAAAAAAAAAAGAGGGAGAAAGGTATGTACAGCATTTGTAGTGAAGCCAGAAGAGAACAGAGAACTTGTGGAGGTTGCAGGACAATGATGTCAGTAGACAAGATGGAGAAAATCCTCAGGGGACTAAAATGTCTAGTGTGCTCCAAGGTGTTTCAGTGTATCCACACTCAGTGGGCCTACGTTTTAAGGAGTGATCACCCTGAGTCCCTGAAGAATAGTCAGTCACGGGATGTTACACATGTAAGCATGTGGCCCAGCAATCAAGGGGAATTTTTTGTGGTGATCTGCAAGTCACTGGCTATGCAGCAGTAAATGTGCACATTCTTATAGCAGGAAGGAGGAGGCTGCACAATGCAGGCAATATAACCTACCCCTGCTTCAGGACAAAGCCACATGCAGAGGTGCTTACTTTGGAAGAGCTGATGTGCTATAAATTCAAATGCTTGCTTATCTCATGCCAGATTACAAGTCTTTAGTCAACTTGGCTAAACAAGGACTAAATATTAACAGTATTTTGTGACTGTCATTAACAGAGCTCCTTGGCTTGCACATCCAGTGTTTCTTATTGCTGTCACTGTGTGAGTTGCAGGGAAAAGCGTGCTAGTCAAGCAACAGTTTAGATCTGTGTAACTCCAGGAAACCTACACAGTGAACTGTGCCCTAGAAGGCACAGTAGGGTTGCTTTTTACCTGGTTCTGCAACACACGAGGAGAAGGCACAGGTGTGCCCAAATTATGTGTTTTTTTGGTGGAAAACACTATTGAAATGTAATGAGAATTTTCTCTGCTTTGTCTGCTTAAAATATTTGTTCAGAGGCTCTGCAGGATTTCTGTTAATTTTACTCTATCCTGCCATATTATGTACTTACACTGCAATATCAAAATATCTTCTAGTAGAGCATTCAGCAATTTAAGTAGCAATTTCCAGTGTGTTCCCTTATGCTATTTTCTTTCCCAAAAGAAAGATGTATGCCTTGCAATATTGTTTTGGGGCTTTTTTTAATAATATATCTATGTGATTGCAAACTCTGACAGAAACCACAGTTCATCTCAATCCAGGAATCATCATTGAGTTGTGAGGCAAGAAGAAGTGGTGGTTTTGTTTAATTTTATCTTCTCAAAACGAATTTGTGGGGAAAATGATGTGCATATTCTATATAATCAAATGACAGATTAAAAGATTGAAGTGTTTTGAACTTGCACCTGGAGTTCATTCCACAAGCCTGAGGCTGGGTCCCAGAGCAGACTGTGCTCCTCTTCTTCACCACACTCATCTTCTCAGAAAAGCTCAAGAGCTCCAGAACTGGCCTGAGGCCAAGTCTCTTATTCTCGAGATTCAGAATAATTTCTATGACACTTCTGGTCAATATAATTTGACCAAATTTGATGCTAAAGGTGCCATATTGAGCCTGAGCTCAGCTGGTTAAAGAGTAAATTTATCACCTTTTCTGTGCTAAAGTCCTCACCCGTTTTTACCAGTAGTTGTGAGCAAATTAACTGATAACACCCATTGTGGCTATGAATATGGGCTGGCAGAATTCAGAATCATCACCATCAGCTTTATATTCTGTATCTTCCTCCACGTTAGAACTGTGTAAACTGCTATGTAGGGGTCTTTGTATTCAATATATAATCATCACAAAAACTATATTTAATGTTACTGACAGAGAAGGAAGAGATTTCTGTCCCCAGAGTATTACAAACACTGAATGAGCCTTTGTCAGAAGGCTTCAGCATAGCTGGGTAGTTGCTGTCTACATGATAGCAACAAATTACTGCGATGACACTGTGATCTTTTGATTCAAGTGACTGTTGGTGCCACAATGGTCATATCAGCCTAGAGTGTGCCAAGAAATAAAATTAAAGCTCAGAACAAGTAAGCATATCTGCCTGTGAGCAACTTATAGATTGAGAGAGTAATTAACATAATCTTTGTATTCCAGTTGCAACAGAGTAAGTAATATGTACTAATCCCAGATATACGCCAAGTAAATTGAGTGCTTGTAAAAATGCGCAGAATTTTTAATACCAATGAATGCAGATTTTGTGCATAATGTAATTTTTATCCAACAGCAACATACGTCAATGCAAATGGAGACGCACTCAGAGGTTACTCTGGGAACACCAGAAGAGAACGGAGATGAGAACTTTCGACTACAGAAATGTTTGAAGAAGTTTGTGTTAGAAGACCTATAGAGATGATATGCCTTTTTTATCTGCATACAAGTGTATCTTCCTGTGAGGTGGACAATATTCTAACAGATCAAAGAACAGAGTTTGTCTGAGCCCAATGATTTGTGCTCTGACAACATGCAGAGCTTTGGGTCACAAACACCTTGCAGTTTGTCTCTAAAAAAGCTGATCTTTAGCCCAGTAAAATTAGAGCATCTTAGAAAATATGAGCTCATATTGAGGTCCACTTGGGTTAAAATGAAATTAGAGTTAGTGTTTCATAATGCTACAATCACTTCCAAGTACTGTCGGATAGATCAAGCTCTTTTGAAGATTGGCTGTTCATATAAATCTCATACTAGCTGTTCAATGTCTGATTGAAGTGGTCATGAGAAGTGGTGGAAGCAGTAAATGTTTCTGGAAACAGCAAGAGAATCTCATAAGTGTTCTCTAATACTCAAAACACAACAAAAAAAACCCCTTTCTGAGTCACTGCATTGTGTAAACACACATCAACCAGAAAGAAGAGGTATATGTGAAGACAAGGTCTTTTAATGTTGTGGACTTTGCAGTTGGTAAAATAAGTAAAATGAGGAAACTTTAGACAAGGTAAAGAAAATAAAGTTTTCTGCTGTATTGTGATTTTTTAAGTAAGTTTAACTCAGAGAAGTTATAAGTTCAGAACTGACCAATTTTTGCTATTTATTTTTCCCTGTCCTTTAAAGAATCTTTCCTACTGATTCCATAAGGTGATGAGCTCTGCTAGTCCATTTTTAGGTACGCAATCAGGGCAGATTATTCTAACTCTTAGCTGCGACAATGTTTATTTGACTTGAAGATAATGAATTGATTTTGCAAGGAAGACGTTTCTTTTTTCAAAGTGGGAAATACAAATCAGTGATGGACATAATTTTCTGGAAGGTTTGGAAGTCGCCTAAAAATTACTTGCTTTCATTACTGGTAATATTTTTCCACGTCAGAATAATATTGATTGGAAGAAAAAACAATATAAAAATTTTGTTTGTGCTTTTGAAATATAAAGTTTCTAAGATACACTTGGGTGCTGAGTCTTGATTTACCTAAATGTGCTTTTTGTTTTGGTAAAAAGTCCACAATGGAGAAGATTACACTATTTCTCCTCTTTTATTAAGAATGGCTGGTGACAAGTGGAAAGCTCGATTTAGAAAAGTCTGGACAATAAAAGGACTATAAATGACTTTGCTGTAATTTCAGGTTAATGACCTCAAAAGAACAATCAGCTTTAGTAGGTAATGTTACATTTTCTCTGGCATTGTACTTTTCACAGACGGTAAGGGTGACCTTACCTTTGACCATCAGTGCTCTCCTCTCCATACCTGTCAGTCTGATGCCCACAGAAATTATCAGGCAGAAGGTAAATTGTAGATATCAGGTACCAAGTTAAGTTTCAGTGAGACAACTCCTGTAATATCTCCTCTGTCTTGAGTGCTAAGGGGAAAACCCTCAGTTAACATAGTAACTCTTGGATGATCAGACGTGTTCAGACATGTTTTCTCAAGAAGTGGGGAAAGAATTCCTTCTTTCTGATAAAAATCATTAGAGGAGACATTTAGAAAGCATCGTGAACTTATAGATTCCTTTCTTGGTGAGGCTATAGAATGGATAAAATGAAAAAATCACAATATAAGTGAGGTGAGAGGGGTAGAGGAGAACTACACTGGCCACTCACATCTGGAACACAGACTTCACAGAGTGAAATCAGGCCACAGTGAATATTATATTGTTCATTAAAATATATATTTCATACATATATTTTATATAGTTTTGGCTTGCAGTGCTTGAAGTCCTAAAGCAGTGCCAGGATTTAAAATAAGACAGAGAGTGTACAGATTAAAGGAATTTTATTATTTTATTTGAAAACAGAAGAATTGAATAGAATTCTTTGAGATTAAAATTGCTTTTTTTACAAGAGGCCTTGGTCAATACACAGAGTTTGACTGCATGAACATGACAGCCTCCAGAGGCACATCATATAAGACATTATGATAATATAGTTGTATTGAAAATTAATCCTAAAGTGTAAATTTGATAAAACAAAATCCATTATGTGGAACATTCCAAGAAATATTTGACCGGCACATTTCCAAATGGTATAGCTTTTCCTTAAAATAAAATACTATTCTAAACCAATCCAACACCTCTTCTCCCATCATGGGATAATCTGCAATACATACATAAAGAAAGGTAATGTTCTGAGAGCAAAATTTACATATTGCTGGCATTAAACACCTCAGCCTATACAAAATACTCAGCAAGTTTGCTGACATCACTAAGAGAAGCAGTATGGTCGACATGTCTGAGGGACAGGATGTCATCCAGAAGGACTTGGTCAAGATCTGGCACTTGGCCTATGGGAATCTCATGAGGCTTTAGAAGGCCAGCTACAGCAGGGATGTGATTTTCCCACCTCCACTCCATTCCTGTTGGAGCAGGCCCAGAGGAGAGCCACCAAAATGACCAGGGAGCTGAAGAATCTCTCCTAAGAAGACAACCTGAGAGGGTTTGAGTTGCTCAGCCTGGAGAAGAGATGATTTCAGGGAGACCTTATAGCACTTTCCAATACCTAAAGGGGGTTGACCAGAGAGCTGAGGAGGGACTTTTTAAAAGAGCATGTAGTGGCAAGACGGAGGTGGAATGGAGGTAGATTTAGATTAGAAATTAAGAGGAAATTGTTTATTGTGAGCATGGTGGGGCAGTGGAACAGGTTGCCCAGAGTGGTGTTCAAGTCCAGGTGGTATGGGGCTTTAAGCAACCTGGTCTAGTAGAATGTGTCCTCATCCATGGGGGCAGGTTTGGAAGTAGATAGCCTTTAAGGGTCCCTTTCAACCCAAATTATTCTATGCTTCTTGGAAAATCCTACTCAGCTTGGCTTGCTTTCTCCTGTCAATGAAGCTCTTGCTTCATTGTGAATGACACTCCTGTGTATAAGATTTCACCTTCTGGTACTGAAGTGGGACCTGATGAGACACTGGGCAGTGCGTTGCACATGGATTGCTCTTCATCTCCACTTATGCATGCACGGAGTCAAAATCCCTTTGCTGAGGTCATAAAACCTGGTGATATGTCGTGGCTGTCTGGTTTTATGCTTTCAGCTCCAAGTCCCCACTTCAGCCAAGTACGTAGAGCACGCAGACATTCAGGGCTAGGAGCATTATTTAGTTTTCGTGTTTCTTCCTGAACATCAGTGACTATGTAGATATCAGACACACCTTACTGAAGCTCCTGAAGGAAAAATAGCCCCTTCTCTTTGCTTTTAAAGGAGAATTGTTTCAAGGAGATGATGGGAGTCAGCAAAGCAGCCTTCAGCCTTGGGACTGAGCACAAAGGCTCGTCCGCTTGCCCAACACTGCTACCTGCTCTACAAACCACCTACTTCCAGTCAGAAATGTTCCTCAAGCTTTCAAATTGGTTTAATTTGGAGCAAATCTGTTGCTTTAACTGCACTGAGAGAATTAAAGAAATACACCTCCTGCTCTAACCTGAAGACCTGTTCTTTACTGGGGACACACTACAACAAGATACAAGATTGTAATTTTTACTTCCTCAGGTTTGGGTATCTAATCAACCAGAACTGGCCACGGCTCTGGGATAGTGAGAGAAGATTTCCAGCAATCTCAGTCTAGAATAGGTGCCCAAGACAGAATGACCACCTCTTTCTTATTAGACACCAGATGGTCAGACTCAGAGTACATGTCCATATTTTCTTGACCTAGTTATTCTGCCTTTCTCTGCCCTAGTGAAAGCAGATATTTTGGCCAAAGAAGAGCTTGACAGTTACAGCCTTTGCATTTGGGAGTCTTCCCAGAACTGTCATAGTTCATATCTCATAATGTTTCAGACCAACATTATTAAGCCAGCAATAGCAGTTTTGATCAGAAACACCCTCGTACAAAAGCAAGGGCAGAGAAACTTGGGCCACAGTGTTTATCTGAAGCTTGGGTTCACAATTTTATTCTTATCACTATCAAGTAGAGAAGCTGGAGGATGGAATACTTTAATGTATCAAACACATGAAGAGCATAGGAATGTGTGGGTGTATGTATGTGGATACACATGCATGGCCAAGGAAATCTGTTTGTGTGGAAAACAGCACCAATATTCCTTAGGACTAAGTGTATGGTCCATGTGGTGTTCTTAGCATTCTGCCCTGCATTTCTCCATTGCAGATGTGCAAGTTATCTGCTGGCATTTGATTAGCCAGTGCCAGTTGACTGATACAACTTGGTCTACATACATCGAAAGGAACCAGATGGCTCCTACAAAGTAACTTTAAAGATAAAGGTGACATTGGGAGATAAAAATGCTTTGGTGACTGATGCAGCACAGGGTTATGCTTAGAGTTACATTACTGCATCTCGTCAGAATATATACATCAGCCTATTTTTGGTAATCTCAGAAAAAATTCCAGATCACAGCTTTGAATTGCATGTAAAGCCTGTCACCATGCTCTGGTTCTTCTGAAACTTGGCAGGTGATCAAACCCCTACCCATTGGATAACTAGTTAGAGAATATGATTTTGGTATTTAGTTCAGAAAGACACTTAGAGCGACACAGAAACAGCAAAGCAGTTGACATCTTTGAGTACAAACTATCATAGCTTTACTCAACTTTCCTCTTAATATTCTCTAATTTTGTAAAAGTTTCTAGAGAAACCGTGATCATATGTATCCAGCTCCAGTGAACTCAAAACAAGAAAGGATTAAAAAATACACAGTGTAATAGAGAGGCAAAGCAAGACATTAACAAAGAAGGAAAGAATAGATGAAAGTGGGGGGGAAGAATGAAAAGAATTAGTATTCCAGACCATATAGCACCATTATTATGTTTTCATTAACTCACAAAATTGGTTCGGATTCAGCAAACTGTCAGTTTGCATTCACACAGATGAAAAATAATTTCATTTTAAAACTTGTTCTGGCTTCTGGCTGTCATTTGGTTTTTAATCAATGACAAAAATGAGAAATAGGGTGATTATGTAAATATTCTAGACCACAATAGCTAACAAATATTCATTTCATCCCTGATTTTGTGCAAAAGGCTACTATGCGGGGAAGCCTTTCTCCAGTTTTTAAACTGCTTGCTACAGAATATTGAAAATGTACATGCACTCAGAAGGAAACTTGACAAAACCATGAAAAAATACCTATCAAAGACTTTTTAGATATGATGTAAACTCTTCTGACTCATGTGGCTATTTGTTCAAAAATTGCAAGACACAGGGAGAATTCTGCTGTCCTCTTGTAGCTTCCTCTGCAGGCTCCTGCTACCAGCACTATTTGGGAGAAAATGGACCACTGGTCAAGGTTGGACATATCTGTGGAGCAGTTGGAGGAATGGCTGAGGCACTGTGTGTGCTTCCAGACTTAGGCATTAATGAACTTATTGTTAATGTTGAAATCAAGTGTGCAACCTCTGTGTTCAGAATAGCAAAACTTGCCACCCATCTAACACCTAAACCCCAAAACCAGTGGAACTATGTGGCTTCATAAAGTCTCCCAGCTCATCTTCACTAGTGAACTTCATCTTCCAGGACAACTTTATTTGCCCAGACTTTCAGTGATAGTTTGGCAAGGGTCTTTATTCCCTTGCATAATTTAAGTAGCATCTTGATTCACAAGGTGCTTTTTATAGAAAAAAAATGTTTTATTTAAAACACACAGGATGGAAAAGCTTTATCCCTGATCCCTTTTGGACATTTAATAAGAAGAAATAGTGATGTATATATCATGGCCTGTTTCAACATCTGGCAACAATAGAAAGAGATGGACACAAGCAAAATTGTGCCCACTTTCTGCAGGCTGGGGAGAATTTACAGTAACATATAATCATTATATTGTTAATACAGTCAGCTTTGATTCATTGTAAACCTGCCCTACTTGACTGAAGAGTATGGAAAATATGAGGTCTTTAGGGTTATATAGAAATTGTAAATTATTTGCATCCTTACATATTTCATTTTTTTTTGTGAAAACCAATAAAAAATAAAATAACAGAGTACCTGTCTCACGTGTAACACGTATTTTGGGTTCCTTGAAATTGAAAATAGTGTCTGTTATAGGAAAAGGCTGTGCTCGTTGAGAAGCTAGTGCTGGTAATTTGAAACTAAGAGGCTTCAAGATAACTTGTTTAGATTTTTTTTTCTGTTCCTCTCCTGCCCTATTTCTATCCCAGGGACTTGTAATAAAAATGTTGATGAAACCCTTTCCAGCAGTGGAAAGTGGGGCACTGCTGGGCTTCGTGGGAGCACAGAGTTGCCAGGGCCACTCCACTAGTGAATGATAGGTGGCTTCCCTCCCATCTCTGGGGCAATGGGTTAGATGTACCAGCACAAGGATATTTGGGGTAGAGGCAGCACACTTCAAATTATTAAATTAGTGGAAACACGATGATTGCCAGACCATGTTGATCATGGACTTAGTAAAACAGTGTGTCATGTCTTTAAATGCTGCTCTTCTGGAACATCTCAGCCCTTGACTTGGAGCAACGCTGATGAGGTGGTACTTTGAAACAAATGGGAGCTCTTCTTGCTAAAAATAACCCTTTTTGGTTGCCTGTTTTGGTCTGTGTGTACCTTTCTTTTCTTTTTTAAGTGTGACTGGATTTTAAACACTAGATGTCAGTCAGTCACCTCTCAAAGGCATGCTTTCAAGCTCTAGCACATTTGTCTTTGGCAGCAAAAACTTTTAAAGAGATAATGTACAATAATGTACACATTAAATAATAATTACAATCATACGAAAGTCAGGTATGGCAATTATTCCATAGGGCTGTTTAGCAGCCAGACAGATCCCAGAGCTTGGAAATATAAAGAAAACCCTTTTGTAGAAAGGGCCTTGCACACTCTGTTGTGAGTATTCCCACTATCATGATAAAATATTTGTTAATCTGTTGCCTGATGTTACAGGTGACCAATAAATTCCTCTTTCTTTCACCCACTGTACTTCAGTTCTGTACCATTTCAGAAAAACTTATGTTTCAAAAGAAAGCACACCCATTCTGACCTGTGGAGGTTGCTCCCCACAGGGCATCATTGGCATACACAAACTTATGCCTGCAGCAAAGCTGTTGTGACACACGAGGGCTCTTTAAGAAAAATGCTTATGTTGACAATAGTTTGAGTATTGCTCCTTTTGCCAGTTCTCCAAACATGAAATTTTCACAGTGTCACACTGTAGCAAGAGCCACTGGACTTAATAGATTGGGCCTCTTGGGCACATCCACACTGAGAATCTCCAGTTTTGTGGATCTGGATTTTAGTAATAATTATTTAGTGATTTTAGATGCTGATAACAGAGCTATCTCTGTAGAATAATGATATACAAGAGGAACTGTTTGCTTAAGCACTGCTGTGAGACTACAGACATACTGCCTCTGGACCCAAACTCATATGTCCTCACTCAGCCCCTAGCACAGATATTTAGGATATCTCTGCTGTCTGACTTGGGCACATGGCTTTCCCTTTGGATTGCATTGTGGACCTGTCCCAAATGCTCACAGCTCCACTAGATGTCAGGACACATACATCCTCTGGGTCATTTAAACAGTTTCCCTAATTTGAATTTGTAGGTATTGAGGTTTCTTATTAATCTCTTCAGTTACAATTTGATTCAGTAATCTCAATAGTCCTCCAAAAATCCATTACCTGTTCTTGAAACACATTTACATGTCTTTCTTTCCTGGAATCATATGTGTGTAATTTTAAATACTGAACTATTATGACAATGCCACTGTGTAGCTTGAATGGAAACTTACTCTAGAGTGCATGAAGAAATGTATTTTTCAATTATGATCTTTATTCTTTTACACATATATTTAAAATTACTGCATCTCTGCTGTGAGGTTCAGAGGAGAAATGTCTTTTATGATATACTGACTCTATAATATACAATTGTTTTCACCCAACCTGTGATATTCCAGGTTGCTAGGCTTATGCTGCTCTTGACTGTCTGATCCTGGAGTACTAAAGGTTGGATTAGTGTAGCTCTCTCCTTGTGTCAGTCCACAGATTCAAGGAACACTGAGGGCATTACATTAGAGAAGGCAGATAACAACTTCCAGGCTAAAAGAACAGATCTGGATTTTTCAGTGCTCTGTATATTATGAGAGAATACATCCATGTGCAGGGCTCTCCCATGAGAACAGTTGCCTTTCAACCCACTCTTCACTCATCCTGACTGAGCATAGGCCACTGCAGATGGCGAGGACACTGGAGAACCAGCCTCTTTGATGTCTAGATCATCACTGTGTTTGGGTCTTTTTTACTTTATTTAGTTTGTTTGATCTCACATCAAGGCTTTAGTAATTTCTTTTTCCTGGTGATAGAAAGAAACAGCAATGAATGAGTTCCTCATCTACGTGCCTCTCTTCCTACTGTGATCACTTTCTTATCCCCTTTACTTCAGGATACTTTTGCAGCTGCACATCATCATGATGGCCACAGCAGCTCCTCAAATCAAAGAGAATTAGACATGTTTGTATGACAACTTTCTACCAAGATAAGGTCTGCCCTGTGAGGAGTAACAAGCAAACACCTATACCCAGATTCATTCCACTTAAGTAAAGTGCCTCTGTTAGAAGATCAGAACATCCCCATATCCCATGGAGAAAGATAGACACCACCAAAGGATGGCTCATGCCACATGAGGATGGCTGTTTTCTTCTACTTTTCTCCCTGGATTTGCAAGACCTCCCTCTTGCTCCCACTCTTACTGCAAGAGCTCTAGCTCAGCACATAAATTTAGTTGAAAATAAATAAGGAAAAAGCACTAGTTATTATATCAAACAGCATAAATAGAAAATATAAGTAAAGTGTAGAAAATACAAAGATGGAGGAAACACTATAGTGATGAAGAAGAAAATGGCTCTCAGGTGCCCTCTGTCTTCAGACCTGTCTTCTTACCATATTTACCCACCAGTTTTCAAGTTCTGTTATTTTTATAATTGTTTTGTGAACTTGCAAGACTGATAACCATCACAAAAACTATCCTCCTGAGTGCTTAAAATGGTCATTTATGACTCTGTCTGAAGTCAGTCCAGAAAAGTGGATGAATTTTGAACCCACTTTCTGCTCGAAGCCCAAGACTGACCTGGTATCGCAAGGGCTGTGTTTGCCTCACTTGGAACCAGAGCATGTGCTACTAAGCTGAGTTGATCTATGAGATGCAGTCATAACCAAAAATTATATCCTTCCAAATTATCATGTGGATCTTTTGTTCCAAAATCGCTATGCAAAGCTCAATTTGCTATTTTACTGCTGAAACAGAGCAAAAGAACTCTACCATAACAAAAGAACTCTGCATTCTTTGCCTATGGGCACCCTTTCATGGCTATGAAGGTTGAATGAACTGGATTGTCACAGAATCTGCCCTCTACCTTGATTACTACTTTTTTAATGTCTGTAAAGAATATATCAGTCTTTTACTTTCAGTCAAACTGTAGCTGAATCTGGCTAGTAAGATTAAGAAAGAAGAGGTGACTAAGAGACACTGGTCTGTATACACACAAGCAGGATCAAACCAACTTCATTTACCTAATAAATCAGACTCAAAGTTCTTGAAGACACACTACTATTCTGAAAAATGTAATTATTGAAATACTAAACACATGCATATGATCTGACTTGTAAATAGGTTGGTTATATTTATTTAACTCAAATCAGTCTCATGCATACTAATCAATCTTCAGCTAATGAGCTGATTGGTATGTTTCATACTTTATAGCTTTGAAGACTAAATTTTACTTTTGTAATCAGTAAAGA
Source organism: Irena cyanogastra (assembly GCA_013397155.1). Lineage (NCBI taxonomy): Eukaryota > Metazoa > Chordata > Aves > Passeriformes > Irenidae > Irena > Irena cyanogastra. The sequence continues at coordinate 677,264 of VWZV01009545.1, read as the reverse complement.
ATAAAAGAATTCAGTGATTTTTTTTTCTCTGTATAAGGTCTTTCTTTGAGTGACACTGAGTGAAAGGGCTCTCTGAAAAACAAAATCAATTGTTTTACAAGGCATCTAAAATCAGGAAATTGTCAAGGAAACCAAATGAGATAAGCACTGAGCTGCTTGGAAATAACATGGGTTTTTTAAAATATCTGCTTTAAAAAGCATGTAACTCATTACTGTGGTTCCACACATCCTCAAGATGTGTTCAGCTCTGTCATTAAAATATAATTTTTGCAGTTGTGCTGAATGCAAATCAAACAATTATGAAATCTTTATGAGGGCACACCAACCTTGCTCTCAAAGAAATTGATAGCCAAGTTCTCACTGAGTGCATGGAATTTCTTTGTTTCATTGAAACACTGGGAAGTACATATCGCTCTTGCAGAAAGTCAGGCTGTTCAGCACAGCAAGTACAGACCAATATCAGAGTCCAGTCTCATCCACAGAAGGAGGGACAGGCAGGTGCCACCTGAGCATGACATCAGAATGAAGATATATTTTTCTTGGCTAAAAAAGCCAGTATAACTGTGTAAGCAGGAGCTATTTCAAAACAAATCTGAAGCTCTTGAAACAAATGATATTTAAATAATGCAGAATGACATAGTAGAAAAGATTGAAATATTTTTGTTTTAGTTATCTTGCTGGGGTTGGTTGTCTGGGGTTTTGTTTCTGTTTTGTTGCTTTTTTTCCTTTTTTTTCCAAAGCCAGATGATATGTGATATAAAGCAGCAATTTGATTTGTTGAATCATAACACAAACATCCTGTCATGACAAACTGATGGTCTATCTACTTGTTTCTGATGTTGTATGGGTATGCTTTATTTTCTAGTTTTGAAGAATTCCTGGAATTACTGCGGTAAAAAAAAGCAAACCAGAATATTTTATAATAACATTGTAAAACTTCAGGGTGTAACAGTGGCTCCAAAACTGTCTGCAGGTTTGTTTGTCCAACCTAGATGCATGAAATACGTCTACAAATTGAAAAGCAACAGAGATAAAAGGTGTAAAGCAGCTCGCACCTGAGAAAGAACTATGTGGCTTAGGATCCTTCAGCCTGGAACAGAAAAAGTGGAGGGATGGTTACACTAGTTATAAACTAAACAAAACAGAGTGGCTATAAACTAAGCAAACCAGATACCTCTCTTCCAACAACATACACTACTAATCATTAAAAACCTTTTCCAAGGAGTGCTATGAATGTTGATGTGCATGGGTTCTAAAGGTGATTCAAAAATCTCATTCAGTAAGCCTTAATTCATCAAGAACTGTCAAACACACTTCTGTAACCCAACAAGCCACTGAGCTACTGTCCTGTTTTCGGCTGGGATAGATTTATTTTTTTCTTCTTAGCCAACCAGAGAGGAGGAGGTTGCATGCTACATTTCCTGCATCATTTCTTTGGCCTTTCCAGGTATGCCAGCTGGAGGATCGGTTGGTTTGGCAGTGCCAGATGTCCTCCTCACCTGTAGTGGGACCTCAGCTTTGGCATGGAGTTTTCCAGACTGGATATGGATCTACCCTTAGCCCTAGGATCTGCCTGGGAAGGAGTGGGCTTTTGGGAGACAAAGCCGTGCTTTCCCTGGGAGGGAATAGAGAAGAGATTTGGAACAGAGATCCTTGCTCTTTTTGCTTGTACACCTCTTGGCAAGGGGAAGCAAATATACAAGTTTCGAAGTGTAGATAGGCTTATCACCTTTGATAGGAGTATGAGTAGGTGTATTCCACTCTTCTTCCTGGAATCTGTTCAATGAAAGGCTGTAGAAAGTTTCTAAAAATGGTGATACTAAAATATAACCTGACACAGTAACAATGTTATAAAGAAAATCCATCCATGATTTTGGGCAGGGACACATGACCTTCTGTGGCTCTTTTTAATGGCCGCACAGGCAGGGCTATTACTGCTGGGTTGTGGGTGCAGGCACATCACTGGCTACAGCAGCTTCCATCTCTGCATGTGAATTCAGAGGTGTGTCACCCAGAACCAGTGGGTGCATTTCATCTTTTGACTCCCTCCTCTAACTTCTTCTTTTCCCCTTGAAAAGAAAAGTGCTGCCTGAGCATGAATGTGGAAGAGACAGATTCCATTTTGTTCAAAACAAAACTTTAAACTTGCTCAATGTGTTCTGCTTTCTCTGTTTTGCTGATTGATAAAGGAGATATTAGAATTGGAGATAAGAGAAAAGAGAAAAAAGAAAAAAGTTCTATCTCAATCTGTTTGGTTTTTTCCGTGTAAGTAGTTTGTATTATATGTCTCTAGACTTTGCTTCTCTTTCTTAATATGACATTGATTTCAGCAGAATTTATTAGTTTCATTTCTTATTGTCCAGTTTATCATCCCTACTAATCTGAATGTATTCATCCCTAATTTATGGTTGTATTTCAGCACAGAACTGAGATCATGAGCCTGACTGACAATATGTTTGCTGTCCATGGTGAGAGGGGTGGCAGAGATGGGTTGCAGCCACACACAACTCTCCTTTCAGCATAAGGTGGGCTTCTTTAATCAGAAAGAGAGTGATGAAAATGTTGTCCTTCATAGTTTCATGGTTGATAACTGAAGGATGGGGAGAAAAACAGAAAAATTCCACTTCGCAGGCTCGCACCAAAGGCCACAATTTACACCAGAGTAAAGTAAGACAAAACTGAAGCAATTCCATTATAGCACTGCTTTCCACTCATGCAGAAGTGCAGGGAATCAATGCCTGTGCTGAAATACAATGAGCATTCAGCCTGACCCTTCCTTATCTGTGTTCTTTGGTCCTTTTGTCACATAAGGTAACCAAGACAGCCTCTGCTCAGAAAGCCACTGCATCAAAGCAACATAAATGGGTTTATATGGGAGAGGGGCAGAGGAGCATCAGAGGTGCAAAGCCTCTACTTATTGCTTCTAAATCTCTTAAAGATAGAATTTAGAAGTGCTTCTTAGTTAGCTTTAGAAGTGCTTTTAATTGGCAATGCAAACTGATAGACATGTGACATTCCAGCCTTTTGTGAGTGTGCAATCCCAGGATGCCCTTCTAAGTTAGAATCTCCTCAGCTAGTTTTTATGCCAACTCCACATAACTGAAGCACCTTCTACAGTGAGGGACTGGGACTGGGCAAAGGGTTGGGTCAAACAGTATTTCCTTGCAGGTACCCATGGATTCACTAAATTCTCTGTACCTGAATGGGTTTCAGAAAAGAAAATCATGGAATACATCTATCTAATTATGAAATATCAATATACCATAGAAACTACTTTGCTTCCTTTCATGTGCACAGGAAACTCCATCACACCCAAACACCAAGTCAAAATGAGAAAATTTTCGGGAAAAGAAGATACAAATTTTCAGCCTGATATTCCATACCGGTACCACTTTTTAAACAGAAGTAAATAGAAAGTATAATCTTGAAAAGATGTTCTTCAACAAAAGCAGAATCCTTCTTTCCAGCTCCAAAAAATATGATCTTTCCATGAGCCCTCCCAGCCTCTACTTGCCCTTTCCAGATTTCCTTCTAAAAAAATACTAAGGGGAGAAAAAAAGACCCAAAATACATGTTCTTCCTCTTTAGATCTAATTTGATAAAGACCACCAGCCTCCATTTTCCATATGCCTGCTGGTCATGGCCATCAGAAAGTTAATATTGTTACCAGAAATGAGCTCAACTTAACTCAAAACATGTGTTTGCCTGCACAAGAGCATTTTAGAAAACTTTGCTTATATTTCCCCTCCTCAACCTTTCTATGGCTTGTTTGTTTGAAAACAACATTTGAAATTCAATTATATTTGCTATGATTCTGAGAAGGGCCCCTGCTTCCTTTTTAAAACAACTCGCAGAGAAAACAAAATGGGAACGTTGAGGAAAAAAACCCAAGCTGCTACTAGTGCAAAAGACTGTAGAGACTGGCTTTTTCCTTCCTTCTTTAAGCAGATTTACCCATTTAAGAGTACTGTTTTGTGCTCATTTCCAGTAAGTTTTATACTGAAGGTTCTTCTCAGCAGTTACTAGACACTGAGGCTGGATCAGAGGATAACAAAGCAAGAAAATTTCCAGGCTGAAGAGTCCCCCTCCAGCCTCCAAAAAGTGGCATTTGTGAAAAAATGGACAAAGACTCTACGTAGACACAGTGGCCTAAGATATTGCCTTTCTTTGAGTATTTTTCTATCCTTGCTCTTCTAGATTAAGGCAATCTTCAGTGTAGTCAGTCATTAAAAGGCACGAGAACATTTTGTTGTTATTATTAGTTCAGATAACAAAAGATGGACACCATGGACTTTATTCCTGGGTACAAAATTATCTTCCCTGAAGGCAGAGGACTGCCAGATCTCCGGAGAGATGGATGGCATCTCCATCCTCTTTACTGTAGGATCACCTATGGAGTATACAAATAGTTCACTTGGCTCGTGCCTCCACACCTGAGCAGCTCTTCCCTCCAGACCTGCTTTAAATCTTCAGTACTACTTGGAGCACAAATAACCTAAGAGTAACTGAACAACCACCTTCTGAAATTCAAGATTCTAATACAATTTTTCAGAACCATGAGCAAACTGGGACCTGAGGGAATAGAAACATATTTAGCTAGCTGACGATGGGCAGCCACTTGTTCATCACAAGGGAGTATCATTAAATGTCCACTTATCACCCTGCTTTCTTTGCCACTACAAAGTCTTCCACAGCTGCAAAGAGCCAAACTCTCCCCAGGCCATTATATCCCATTCTGCTTGTTGGACTAAGATAATGGTAGGCAGGATAGAAAATTCTCACACAGTGTCCAGCACCATCTGTTGAGTATTGACACAGAATAATTTTTAGAGGGACTCCAAACTTTGGATAAATATGACGTGGCCTTCTTAGAAAGTCTTGGTGGGTAGATGTGAGGACTTTACTCTGTAACAGAAATTCACCTCAAATCAACACGAGAAAGAAAACAAAGAAACAAAATCTTATGAAATGAAACACACACATAAAGTTTAATTAAACCCATAGACATAAAATACAAATATTGAATTCCAGTATAGACTTTTAAAAAATACATAGGATTACTATGTAATCCAAGCTTCATGACAAAAATATGTATTAAAAAAAGTTCTGGTGTTGAATTTTAATCACAGTTTTAATCTTCTGAAAAAGTTCCATTTTGATACCATAGTCTGAAACAAAGGGTAACAGTTCAGGCTACAGTTGGTTGGGATTTCTTAGTTCAAAATACAAACCAGAGGTAAGGTGGAATGCATGAAGTTGATTTTCCTTTCCAATCTTATGCTCACAAACTTTTACATATATGGGTTCACTCAAGAACAGATGAAAGAAGTTGTAAAATGCCACAAGACTGACGTGAATCTACATAATTCTGCATTAGCCAATAGTACGTAAGACAGAAGTCTGGGGTTTTTGAAACCTTATGACAGTGAGACATGTTTCACCAAAAATTTCAATTGTTGCTGGTCTATTACACTAAATTGTACTTCGTAGAAATATTGAACTAATTAAAATACAGATACAAATAACACTAATCATAGCTCTTCAACAAGCGAGACACAGATGTTTACATGTTATTCTTGCATATTTTTGTGAAGGCAGCACTGCTGGGTAAACATAGATGCCTGAGCTTCTCCAGCCAAAACCCAGTCTGGAAAATCTGCCAAAAGACAAACGTAAACACTATATAATGTATATACACACTTGCCACAGTGGCACTTGACAAGTTTTCAGAAAGTTTACTTGAAATCAGATCTTTGTGATTTGAAACATTTCTGTCTTTGTGAAAACCACAATAATGCAAAGTACTTTTAAAAAAATCCTATTTTTTTCTACAAGAGAAGTAAGAAAATGGCAATTACCCATAAAAATATTTCTGTCATATTCCCATTTTTAACGGGAGGATTTTTATACTAAAAAGCATTTTTTAAGTCTATACATGAATATGTAGTGACAAAAAGTTTGTCAGGAAAGGCAAACTCACAGACCTGGAAAAAATCACAGAGAAGGCTTTACACACTGAAACCTTTTGCTAACTTGAAGTGGACACAGGAATACTGAGGCTTCACAGAGGCTGCAAACAATTGCTGTGGGTTTAATGTAAGTACGTTCATCAGAATACTGTAGTGAACAGACAGGAGGAAGTGATAAGGTCTTAAATCTTGCCACATGGAGAGGGAACTGATGTTAAATATGAACTTGAAAGAGTAAAATAGTCTGACTCTTGGAGAAACAAAACGGATGATTAGCATTTTCTGAAACAATTTTAAGGCAGGGTGACTCCTTTGCATACAAATGAAATTAGAATTTAGGTTGATCAGACCCACCATGTTTGCCTTGGAGGACAGGGGAAGGGAGATGAGGGGAAGGAAGAGAGGGGATGATAGGGAATTTTAGGATTTTGTTTTGGTTTGCTTTGTTTTGTTAAAAAGAGAGAACTAGATTGTTTCCACATCTTTGCAAGGCCACCAGAATACTTTAGGTTTCTGCTGAGCATTCCATGGGGGGGTTAAAGGATTGATCCCAAATCCATACGCTTTGTTAGATATTCCAAGGACTTGTTTTTTTCCCAACATAATCTCTTGGTTTTACAAAAACAAAAAATATGGACTTCCAATAGCTAAAATAATTCAGCTATAATCTGGACCTCTGGGCAATTTCCTAAATACTTGGTCTAGCCTCATGATTGTCACACACAGTCTTACACATGCAAACAGCTCAATTGAAAGGAATGATATATCCTCAGTGGTGAAAAAACAAATTTGTGATATTGGGTCTGGAAGAGATATTTTGCCAGTTCTGTGGCCTTTATTTGAGGGTTCTTTAAGGAGCACTAAAATATTGATTTTATCACTTGGAATAGATATAAAGGTTTATAAAGTATCAGGCTTGTGATTTGAAAAGAATGTGAACCATCCATTTAAAAAATCATCTAGAAATAAGTTATAAAGTATAAAATAAGTTTTTCTGAATTTTCTCTTTATATTGCTATCTTTGTATTACAGTAGTCAACACCTAATTAGAATTGAGACTCACAAAAAAAACCCAAAAACACCAGCAGGAACTAATAAATACAAACTTTTGCTTTTCAAGTTGACAAATGCATATTATAGCTTCATTTGCAACAAATGCTAGAAGAGAATAGAGTTTTTAGATTTGTGTGACATTTTGAGACTTAGAAACCACCAATGAATCTATCTGGATCAGCCAATGGCCAAAACAGTCAGAAAGACTCTGGATTATCCAAGAGTTATCACCACTCTGTGAGTGACGTTGTGGGGCTGTCTGACAGCACATCTCAGACCGGGCATAAAAATGGCAATTTAAGGATGCCAAGAATCCAAAGGTAAAAAGCATCAAACATTGCTCTGACTAAAAATTTTGTTGTAGTGTGCTAGCTCTTCACTCCCTCTTCTGCCAGGCACTATGTGGGACTGTTTAATCTGCCAGTGGTGCAACCACAGCTCAGCAGAAAATTAAAAGCTCTTAATGGATAACTCCGCTTCCACAAGATTTGCATGAAAATTTGAGGAGTGCCAAGGTAATCGGAATGACCATTCATGTGCTTAGCTAGGCATTATGTCTAATTTTACTGAGCTTATTTATTTTCTAAATCACTTTGGGTCATAGGCTGGCATAAATGCAAGAAATTCATATAATGAAACTAAAATTTTATGTCTAGGAAAAATGCCAAGATTCATAACCATTCCCCCAGCTAAATTCTACTTTGCCTGATTTTCTGAATTAAGTGGTGGTAATTTTGTGCCTAATATGCATTCCTAGTTAACATGCTTGTCTCTATAAATTCTGTAATTGCTTATTTAAACAAGGCAACAGGCATATTACACATAATTGGCGTGCACAATTACCTCATTTGCATCAGCAGTCACTGTAATTTCATGTCACACTGATTATGCATGGAATCATGAGTATATTTTGGAAGACATTTGAAACCCAAATGCAAAACAGAGGCACAACATAGGTTTCTAAATCCATAATCCTTTTCTTTCACCTTTAAAAATGTTTTCCTTCCGAGGTGCTATTCTGAATTCTTGTGCATTTACTTCTGTTTGTCTGTTTATTTTTGCTTTCATTAGTTCACTGTCCTGTACTCAGGTCTGTAGAAGATTGCTAATTATTCCCATGAATAATTCCTGCAGTCCTCCTGTGTCAGCTAAATGGTGCTTGTGTACTTCCATATATGTTCAAAGAAGCCTAGCATTTTCAAACAGCAAAGGCTGCCTGTGTTTCCATCCAGGCATGGCTACCCTCTGCAGAGGAAAGTTTTCTCTAAACAGAGTTGATATTTTTGAGAACTATGTTTTTGGCCCTCCCAACTACTGACATTCTTATTTCTCTCTTCTTCAATAAAAAACATTTAAATCTGTTCTTGCCATTATAATTTAAACTTTTCATTTAATGAAATCAGAAATTAACATTTTAACTCTTGAAAGTTTTACAGGTGGTGATTTAAATGGTTTAAAATTTAATATGTATAAGTTTAAATAATGTTTTATGTATGAATTTTGCTTGCTAGTTGAATATATACAATAAAATTTTAAAAAAAGATTGAACCCCTTATTGATGGAATGAGTTAAAGGAAGCTGTGCTTCATTACATTCTGAAATAAAATATAGGACAAAACCAGAGCACTAGAGTAATGTAACAAGGTGAAATACAGATGACTGTGGCTTTACTGGTATTGCTAAAATGGGAGAGCTGGAGCTGATTCTGCTTTTTCAATGCCTGTGCCTGGCTGTATCACACTTTTCAACTCAGCCCTGCATGAAATCAAATGTTAATTTTTAAAATTTATCTGGTTTTCAACTTTTCCCTACTCAGGTATTCAAAGCCATCTTATTTCCCTGTACTTCCCAGAGCATCCACACTTGAGATCCATGAAGCTGCTACTCATTAGTCCAACATCTTAAGTAGCAGAGTATTAACTTCAGTAGATTCTATGTTCTCTTGAGGAGTTTGTGGAGGGCTTTATCCCCACGCAGCTCATCCCCCTTCTCACACTCGAAAGAGTGTATTCACATGGCTGTGTCCTCCTGTGGAAGAGGCTGAGTTTGAAGCCTGAGTGCAGAGCTGGAGCTGTTGCCCTTGCAGAGCTGCTCCTGAGCCCACACTGGCTGTGGTCTCAAGGACCACTGGACAGAGGCTGTGTCCATGGACAGCACTGCCTCCCTGAGACTTCCCCAGGCACAGCCAGTAAGTCAGGACTCTTGTCAGCTAGTGCTTCACATCTGGTCAAACCTGAGAAAAAAATACCAGTTTTGGGTCCAATTTGTGATGTTTATGGTATAAAGTCCATCATCTGAAGGCACTTGAGCATAGAGAGTGATTCCACCTGCTATGAGAGTTCTTTCACTTGCTGTGTGTGTATAAGTTACAAATGTAAACCAACAGGTTTGCTTGTGTTCAACACTCCCACATCATAAGTGGGAGTGAGCCAGGAAAGCAGATTAGATGCCACATTAGACCTTTAGGTTAGAGGAGGGGATTATATATGAGGGGTGCACTGAAATCACTTTTGAAATCTGATTTCACTGGAGCCAGGAATAGGAACTATAAGTATCTGACTCATCCCAGGGTAAAATAATAAAATACATCAGTACGTTCATATTTCTACATAGCAATAATCTGCCATGGAAGATGGTTATATATGTATTTATGTATTTATTTATATAGAAGCTATACGTACAGACGTGTGTGAGTGCACACACAGACACACAGACACACATAATCAAGAACATAAAAACACTAGGAAAGAACTAGGAAAGAACTCAGTCTCAGAACTGAGTTCAGGAAAGAACTCAGGAAGATCTAAGGATAACCAGCCCCTGAGCTGAAAGACAGAAACCGGGTGCAGAATGAAGCCCCCATGATCCAGCAGGAAATGGTCAGTAGGAATACATCCCAAAGCCAGGGGATACAGTTGGCTTCTCTTCCCTCTTCTGTTGTCTGCAAGACACAAATAATTTTATTATGTGTGCCTGCAAATGAAAAACTGGCTTGACCTTGATACAATGTAGAAAGACAGGTGTGTAATTCAGGATGCCTTAAAAGATCCTATTTTTAACATATAAGGGACAATTTCTTGGGCACGTTATAAAAAGTGGTCATTTGATGTTTCTTTTGTGAATATTAGAAAACCTCACTTTTGATATTTTATTTAATTTATATCAAACCTGGCAAATTTTCAGTAGTTCTCATTTATTAAAGCCCCATTGAGACCCATAAGAGTCGAAACCTGCTTACATTTAGCTTGTCAGATGTTGGAGACTTCCCATCTATTGCTCATCGTAGGGAGATGTGATTTCCCTTGATGCCCCCAGCAATGACAGCTCTCACACCAGCCTGCTGCTGTAGAAGAAGCTCTGCTCCTTCCTGGACAGCCTCAAGCAATGCTTCAGAAAGCTGGACACTTGCTAGAGTGCCTGTACTGCTTGTTTTAAGAATCACAGCAGACTTTCACGAAAAGTACTTGCTGTTAGATTGAAACCACCCTTCACAAAATGCAGGGTAAGTCAAAGTGGAAATGTGCCTGTTCTAGAGGGCACAATCAAAATAGTTGATGCTTAAATAATTGGGTGAAGAAGTGAAGAAAATAGACAATATGGTCTTCCTAGAGCAAGGAACAAAACTTGAAGACCTTGTTTCTCTTTTCAGATTACATGCTGTAGGTGTCTCCTCGGTCTGCAAGGTCAGGGATCTCTGCTCCCTGCTTGCTGCTCAGTGTAGATAACAATATTCAGAGCAAACTCGTTCTAGAGAAGCTTTAACAGCTAACCTGTAGCTCTTCTTAGTGTCCTCCAGAGTTTTAGTACCATTAAAAAGCCCTTCCCAGGCCTTATACTCTGGCAAAATCCATTAGTTTTCAACACCCTGGAAAATTAAGGATTTTTGCCATCTGTAGCACATGCTTCTTGTGCAGCGCATTGCACTGTTTGCACAAAAGGATCTGTTTGTATTTCCTTGATTCAATCGGAGTACAAATCCACCACTCTGACTGAGGTGTATTTTTTCCTGAGAGCAAGGTCAGCATAAGGAGATTCTGTTCCCTGTATATTTCTCCTTCACAGTTCCTTGCTCTCATATTCTGATTCCTGCACCGCCCTGTGACTGGTCTAAAGTATTTGCTGATTTTAATCTTAATTAAATTAATTCAATACCTGATTTCAAGGTCAAGGGAACACTGTTCAAAATATCTTTGATTTTATCATATTTTCTGCAAGAATTAAACTCAAGAGCACTAAAATATATTTAAACAGTGATTGCAGTCTGGAATACTTCTAGGACAGTGCCAACAACAACGGTGGAATGGAGGAGTTTTCAGGAGTAGAAAGCTCATGAGAGATTTAATGTGTTAGGAAAACGAGAATGAACTGTTCAGTGTATCACAGGTGCACAGGGCTCAGTTTCAAGTACCAGCAATGCAGATCTTTCTGTGACTGAATTTAGGCATGTTAGAGGTGAAAAGTGATGATTCTCAGTCAAAGTCCATGTGGGATAAGAACTGTAATGATATGAGAAAGCAAATAAAAATTCTCAATAAGAAAACATCAACAGAGATCAGGTTCAGTTCAAAAATTAAAATCCTATGTTTCCAAAATTCCTTTCTCAGTAGCTTCAAGAGAATGGAATTTTTAGTATGCTGTAATTTTTGGGCAGCTTTTTCTTACCTAAAAAACTATATAGAAGTCAGTGCAATAAACTGTCTGAGGAACGAAATGAGTGTGGTACCTGTGTCTTTCAAAACAAATACCTGAGACAAGGATTAAAATGCTTTTCATAGATAAAAATCTGCAGCATCTGAGCACACCCTGAGATTATTGACTACTCAATCTAACACCATTTCACACTGTTATGTTCTTAAAAAAAAAAGTTCCAGATGCCACAAGATTTTGCTATCAAGTTGAGCACAGACATTAAGTGTGGAAAGGATTTAGCCTCTGTCAACACACCCTCCACCTGGTAAGCTTCTGAAATACCAATGTATCAGCAATGGGTAAAATCTGGTGGTGTTTGGCTTTTTCAAGGCTATGTTAGTGTATGTTGAAATCAATATCTTGCTGAAAGGCTGTGAGCATTGGTTTGTTCGTGCTGTAGCTTGCGTGATTGCAGTCATACAAGAGGCTGCAGGAACAGCCTGTCACCTGTCCTTTTCCAATGAATATCCCCAACTGTTGTAAACAACAAAATAGTTTTACTTCAATAGTCTGACTCACAATGTCAAATTTGGCACCCAACAGCAGAAAAACCCAACAACGACATTTACCCATAATATATGAAAGTAACTGCATTCATAAGAAACTAAAAGTAGTGTGGAAAAAATCATTCTTAATGTCCTTATCTTGCTTTCAGTATCTCCTATATAACTGCATGTGCAGATGCTTCTCCGGAAGAGCTCTTAAACTGAATCCTTATCTCCTCCCCATCACTGTCTGCAGCAGTTGGGGGAGGAGGGGGAGAGAAGCCAGCTGGAAATCCCAGGGTGCATTTCATGGAGTTTCCTGATCATTTGGGACTCAGCAGCAAGTGCAGGAGATTTCAACACCTTCAGAGAATATACGCATGATATCAGTGCCTGCCTGGTGCCCCATGTTCTTTGTGCTCTACAGATGGTGTACCTGTTGCAGGCAAAACCCTTTTGGCTGTCACCTGCTTTCCTTGCAGTCTTATTCCTCACATGTCACCCTTGGGGACAGTACCTATTCTCTACAAACACAAAAGCAAATCAAGACCAAATCTTATTCTTTTCCTCCCATACCCTTTCTAACCTCTTAGCTTTCACTGGAGTCAAGTTTCACGTGAGCTTGCTACATGAGAGCAGAATGCCCCTATGGACTCTAGGAGCTCAAAAGGTGACAGTGACAGTCATGAATTTCTGCAATAGATCAGTGCATGGTGTGTGGGACATTAAAGATGATTTTCAGAAACAATGCTATTTCTCTCATGACTTGAAAGACAGGCCAGGATTTCCATAGCGTGGTCCCAGTTGGTAAGTAACTTATGGGAGAGGCTATGGTCCAGTTTTGAAACAGTTATTTGACCATCAGATCCTCTCCATTCATGCTGTGATTTCTAAGAGGTGTTTCACCACTTTACCTTGCATGTTTTGTTGGATGTATTCCAAAGGAGTTCGAACTCAGAAAGATTAAATAATGCCCAGACATATTCCTGATGTGGTCCCCAGCCCACTCAGCAAGTGAGGGTTCATGGAGAAATGAGATACACAGGATGAAGTAGCCTTATGGTGGGAGAAGGAAAGATTACTGTTTTATACTGCCTCCATTACTAGTTCTTTCTTTTTAGCGATGGAAACACCCGTGACTAGTTTGAAGTGTTTTATTTCTTGTTTTATTTTTTATTTAATTGTGGGAAAGGTACCAAGATTAGAAGGATGTACTTTAGTAAAATATGTTTTTTTCCAGAAATGTATTCCAAAATGAATATTTAGATTTTGTCTTCCCCCATGTAATCCACCATCATTTCCTACCTATTACAGCCTATATATTCTTTAATAAGTCAGACCTTTTTCCAATATATATGTTCACTATCAGTTCCTGTTGCATCCCTCTCAGCTTCTTTACCATTTTAGGGAACATGAATATATCCCCTCACCTGCAATGAAATTATTCCAGGATGACAGGAGCCCCACCTTTTACCAGGAAAGACCAAGGACAGATATGTTGGGAATTCCTTTGAAAAGGAATGTGCCATAGGATTGGAAATCTCAAAAATAGGTCAAAATACTCTATCACGGCAGATGGAAACAGCAGACTTCTTCAAAGGAGAGTAACTGAAACTCACAGAAATTATATTTGGCCTCTAATCTTTCCTAGCATTACAGGACTGTAATACTGCAATTATGTAATTACATAGTCTTATTCGCTATTAATGTATATTAAGGTACATTAAATCATGAGAATCCTAATCTTACATAGTCTTAAGGATTATGCAATCAAAAAGTCTTCATAAATTTGCTTGTACACAACTACTCTGTCTTCTACAGATTGTGTTATAGACTGTATGGTAAAATTTACTTTGGCCATTTTGACTTTTAATTGAAGGACCCAACATGTGATGTTGACATAAATAGATGGAAAAAGAGAAAGAGAAGTGTAAATGACTGTCAGGTTTCCATTTGATGCAAAATAGTCCCAAAAGTAAGGATGCATCTCTGAATTTATTGTTTCATTATTTTCTTCCCCAGAAAACAAAAGCACAACTTGAAGAACAAAAATGTATTACTTGTTACAAATGTCTTTAAGAATACGCACAGCAAGGATAAAATTTAACAATGCAATGTAGTAACAAAAGGAATGTGCACCATTAACTGGAATAATGAAAGACTTTTTCTAAATGAAACAGGTTATCCCATCCAATAAACAAATTGTTGTATACTACTCATTCATTTTTTTTCAATTGTATTTCAGTGTTATATAATTTCAACTATTCAATTATCAGTTTTGTAGAGGTCCTTGCTTGTTTCTGGTTTTTCAAAAGGTGCTTAACTCCAGCCAACAGATTTCTGTGGTTTTTTTAAGTTCAGAGTTGACATTGACAAATATTTCTTTACTGAGAGGGGAGCCAAATACTCAACAGACTCTTCCTACAAAGAGGTGGTCAATGTCCTAAGCCTGTCAGTGTTTAACAGGCATTTGGACAATGCCCTTAATACCAGGCTTTAATTTCTGGTGGGCCCTTAAGTGGTCAGGCAGTTAAACTCAATGGTCACTCTAACTAGGTAAGTCCCTTCCAACTAAAATATTCTATTCTATTCTATTCTAGTCTAGTCTAGTCTAGTCTAGTCTAGTCTCTTTTTCAAAGACTACATTTTTTAGTTGTTGATGGAATGTTTATGTTGATACATTGTTTTTTTTTTGCAATGACCAAGCATACTTACTCTTTTAGGCAAGGATTTGAAATTTTTATGGGAGCAGTTAATGTCAGTACCAGACATTAGCAAAGAGAAGAACTTCCATTGTGTAGACAAAGGCTCTGCACAGCATGGGATTCATTCTGCAGCAGGTCTGTCTTCCTTAGCCCTCTTTTTACTGTTTATACACTTGTGAATCCTTTCTTGTTGCCTTTCACATCTCTTAACAGATTCAAGTCCATGCTAGCCTTGACTTCCCTAACCCTGTCCCTGAAAGATCAAACCATTTTGTGTGTGGAATCCATTTCACATCTGAGTTTAGATAGGAGCTCCTTGCCCATCCATGCAGTCCACCTGCCACTTTTGCTTGGTTTTTTCCCTTTACTTCTTTCCTGTCATTCATAAAAAAGACTAGGAAAGGCCAAGCCATGATGATACAAGGATAGACCACCAAGTGACACTTTTTGAAGTGATTGTATAAGAGTGTGAATTTTAAAAATTCCAGGAACACTTGAAGATTGCTCCCCTAGGCTTTTCCCATGAGCAGAAGATGCATTCAGAGGGTACAGTAGAGATCTTTACACATGCACTTTGCAGCATATTAAGACAGGGAATCAGGTTCTCCTGTCGCAACAATGGGCTGCACTGTCTCAAGTTGACTAAACTGATTTGCCATGGAGTGATGAGACTCACTATTTTACATAAATGGTTCACTGTTCCTTTTATCCCATTCACTCAAAGCACATCCTGTTAATGCTAAAAATTAAAAGGGGTCATTTCTGCAAAAAGAGATAATCTTGCTATTTTTCAGGGCTTTATTTGGAGGCTGTGAGCAAGGCCATGAATAAGTAAGTAAAAATAAATGAAAATTACTCACAGACTATTGATCGCTTTGGCACTAAGTGAAGGAAAAACTAAACTGAGACAATTTTCTTTGATGAACTACGTGGTGACCAAAGGCTCATTTAACACCACCAATGAAATTTGCTGAACTACGTGGTGACCAAAGACCCGTTTAACACCACCAATGAAGTTATAGAAAGGGGAATAAAAAGAGAGGAAGGAAACTGATGAAAGTTAGCAAGGGTGCTGGAAGTTGCAGCTGGCAAGTGCATCCACCCAAGAGCTGCTGCTGTGGGTAGGTGAGCTGGCAGAGGGCCAAGATCTGTTTGTGCAGCTTGATCCAAAATGAAAAATGAAGTCAAAAGGGCTTCTTTTAATTTGCTTGCATTACTTGCATTGTTCTCATCCTCTCTGTGTCTTGTTAAGAATTTTCTCTTCCAGCAGGCAACATCAGAAGCCCTGGCTGATACTTTTCAGTTCCCCTTTGTCATTTGCTTTCCCTATTCCTGCATGAAGTTGCAGAATGAATCTTGTTTTCTGAGGCCAAACAATCCAACACTGCACTGTGTGTGAGTCCTGAAGAGGGGCCATGTTGTGACAATGCTCTGTCCTCGTCCTCTTGAGAGAGATGACACAGAGGACACGGACAAGTTAACCAAGCACACTCCTGCAGGCAGGCGGAAAAAGTCCTCCAGAAGAACAGATCTTATGGTATCACTGGCAGCTTTTCAGTTCACAGACTAGGATCACGAAAAAAATCAAATCAGGTAATCAGAGCTGGCTTCCAGTAAATAGAACCTAAGTCAGGTGGTTGGGCCAGTGTCTGCCTGCTTGTGGGGGGAGGTGGGAGGTGCCAAAGCCCTACTTCCCTCTAGTGCCAAATCTGATATTTCTCTCAGCAGCAGCAAAAATAGCTCAACAGTGCATCAGCTTAATACAAGAAGTTTGTTTGACCTAGATGTCATTTTTACTCCCCAGGACCTCAACCCTAAGTTTGGGCTCCAAAGTGGTGAAAAGAGAGATTTTGTTTGACTCATTTTTGTTTGACCTCAGTATACGAAAAAGAAGACAAGTCTGGTGGGAGGGAGAATTACTTGTGGTACCAACATACATGATGTAAGGAAAAGGTGAGTGAAAATGTGGTATTGTTGCTTGAGAATTAGACTTTGGTTTAGATGTAGTGTCTCAAAATAAAAAGAATTATAATCCGGAAGATATTTTAGATATCTTTCCTTTGCTTGCTGTCTTCCTCTACCCCTTCCCTTCTAACAATGAACTACCTTAGGAGCTCTGCAGCCCAGTGTATTTTACCTGTGTGAAAATCAGAAAGTGACAGATTTGGTTCCATCACACTCACTCTAAGGACAGATAAGAATCATTTATTGGAAGAAAAATGTGGTTTTAACCCAAATGGGGACATGTGGGAGTCACCACGTCCTGAGGAATCAGAGGATTTTGGACCTTTGCCTTTGTTTATCTCACTGACTTTTGCAATGTTGACTGTGGAAATCATGAGTGATATTAGCTTTCCATTAACTATCACCTGTGACCTAGTTTAGTATTTAACTTTTGTGTTGCTTGTTACTTGAGTTCCAGGAATTAATGACTCCCTGGAGGAACTTGATCAAAGCAGGGATCAGACAGTTAACAGGATACTGTATGTATGTCAGAGGGTTGTGCTGGGGTTTCCAAGAATTACTGAGACTTGAATGGGTCTTTTTGGGGCATGCAGACTTTGATGATGTGACTAAGCTGAAAAAGGTCTCAGTGGACAAACAGTGCTGTTGGGTTAAAAAGGACAGTGAATATTTCAGGTAGGGATCTAAGAGGAGTGAAATCAAGCCTAAAAATATCATGGCAGCACTTCTGGGTGTATTCCCAGCCATGGATACATAGTACCAGGCATGGCAGATAAGCTTCTACTCTTGAGAAATTTGCAGCAAAATGTCATTCAGGGGTCTCAGGCAGCATGGTGTGCGTGCCCAGTGTGCTTCACATGCGCCTTGACTGACTTGATCATCTGCCCAGGAGAGCCCCTGCGTGAGAAGAAGGTTACTGCACATTTCCTGATGCCGGCACAGAAAAAACTCAAGAGCAATGTGGGAATCGGAAAGATAGAAATCTTCACAGACACAAGAGGGTTTGATTTGCAGCCTTGGAAGAAGTCTAGATTGATGTGAAAGCAAGATACACAGACATGGAACAGAGAAATCATAAACTTACGTTTCTATAGTTATAAGTAAGAATATGCCTTAAGTAAGTAAGAAACTGCATTAGATAAGATGATGAAAGGTTTTATACTGTAGTAATGTAGTAAAGTGATTGTAATATAATAAGCTAAGAGTTTAGATGTTATAATAGAGGTATATGTGTGTATGTCTAGTGGCAGCACATTGGAAAAAAGTATCTGCATTGCAGTAGAAATAAGTAAAGGTGATAGGTCAGAAAAGCAAAATAAACTCTGTGGCATCAGCCTATTGGGTCATAAAGTTATATACTGCCTTGTAACGAAGAACCTGTGACCATCTTAGACTGTGGCCAAGTGCTTACTGTCTTATAAATCTCATGGCCTCTGAGACTGATGTTATCTAAGCAATAAAAATCATTCTTGGTCTGATCGTGGTCCCATCCCTTTGGCTGATGCAATGACAGCTACAGACCAGCTAGGAAAATATAATCTAATTGAGAACTGTCTGAATGGCAGATCCCAGAGGGTCATAATCAATGGTGCACGGTCTAGTTGGAGGCCTATCACTAGTGTTGTCCCCCAAGGTTCAATACTAGGCCAGATATTGTTTAACTAATTTATCAATGAACCTCGATGAAGGGGCAGAGTATCTCCTCCACAAGTTTGCTGATGACCCAAAGCTGGGAGGAGTGGCCGATGCCCCAGAGGACTGTGCAGCCCTTCAGAAAGAGCTCAATAGCCTGTAGAGAGGGTCAGAGAAGAACTGTCTGGAATTCAACACAGGCAAATGCAGGGCCCTGCACCTGGGGAGGAATAACCCTGGCACCAGCACAGGCTGGGGCTGACCTGCTGGGGAGCAGCTCTGCGGAGGACGACCCGGGGGTCCTGGTGGACAACAAGCTGTCCCCGAGCCAGCGGTGTGTCCTTAGGGCCAAGGCCATCCCCTTTGTGTCCGGGGATGCCTAAGGAAGAGCCTTGCCAGCAGGTCGAGGGAGGTGATCCTGCCCCTCTACTCAGCCCTGGTGAGGTCTCATCTGGGGCGTCCAGTTCTGGGCTCCCCAGCCCAAGAGACGTGAAGCTCCTGGAGAGGGTCCAGCAGAGGGTGACAAAGAGAATAAGGTGACAGGAGCACCTGTCTTAAGAGGAAAGGCAGAGGGAGCTGGGCCTGTTCAGCCTTGAGAAGAAATGGCTGAGAGGGGGCCTCATCAATGTCTGTCAGTATCTGAAGGGATGGTTCCAAGAAGATGAAGCCAGGCTCTTCTTGGGGTGACAAACAATAGGACAAGCGACAAAGGGCAGAAACTGATGCACAGAAAATTCCACCTGAATATGAGGAAGAACTTTACTGTGCATGTGACTGCACACTGGAACAGATGGAACAGAGAGGGCGTTTAGTCTCTCTCATTAGAGATATTCAAGAACCACCTGAACACAATCCTGTGCCTTATGCTCCGGGATGAGCCTGCCTGAGCAGGGAGGTTGAACTCGATGACCCATTGTAATCCCTTCCAACCCTGCCTGCTCTGTGGCTCTGTGATTGATTCTGTGAATCTGTGTGGTCACACCTCTGCACAGCCACCTTGTCCTGGTTTGCATCAGAGCTAAGGTCTTCTCTGATTGATACAGCTGTAAGAAGACAAAGCTGGGAAAAGAGATACTCATGAGAATTTTTTCTCATTGTATGAAGAAGGTCCTACACTTCTGATTTGTTTGTAGCTATAGATAAGCCATTTTTTATTTCCTGTAGTCATTTCCTCCACTTC
Source organism: Irena cyanogastra (assembly GCA_013397155.1). Taxonomy (NCBI): domain Eukaryota; kingdom Metazoa; phylum Chordata; class Aves; order Passeriformes; family Irenidae; genus Irena; species Irena cyanogastra. The sequence goes on along the minus strand of VWZV01009545.1, from coordinate 657,586 downwards.
CCTCCAGCATCTGGTATAAAGTGATCAAATAGTAAATCCAGAGATTATGATTACTCATCTCTTCACTGTCTGTTGTGTCATTCCAGCCATGAGACTCATCTTTCGAGCATATTCGATGATCTTCACACTAGGCAACCTTGTAGCTTCTCAGTCACAATCTTCTGGTAAGTTCAAAACCCCATATATTTATTTAGAAATTTATATATCAACTAGAAATATTTCTGTGTATATTTTACCTCATGTGTTACAATATTCAGTGCTTTTTTTGATTAGAACATTGAACCAAACAAAAATTAATATCCAGCAGAAATGAAAGTGGTCTTCTAAAAGGCAAAAGATAACAGATTTCTATGAAAGTTTTCTAACAGAGTAGATTGCAACCAAAAAAGACTAGTCTTCACTGAAGAAAGAAGAGTAAAACACATTCGAGGTAAGACTTCTGCACTTAGTACTCTGAAAGAATGAACATTATGGGTAAAGATCAGCAATACTTTGCTCCTGAGAAAGCATAAAGATAAAAATACTGTTACACAGCCAAATTATTAAAGACCAGTTGTTTGGCTGCCTAAGAACATCTCCGTTTTAGGTATTTGTCTGCAATGCCACTACTTATAGCTGGTCAAAGAAAAATGCATTATTACAGAAATCAAACATAAAGCTCAACACCTACATCAAAAATCTAATCTTCATTCTAGTTAATTTCCCACAAGTTCCCTGTCCTTCATTTTATAAGGAAAAAGAAATTCTTTAAAGTTATGATCTCATTCTATCAGCCTATAAGTTAGCTCTGTGTTCTGCCATACCTATGGTAAATATTTGACAATGCTGCACCACTGGATTCCCCAGGGTTAATTGTCCCTGTGAGTCACTGGCTGTCCTGTGAGGGCAGATGACTTCCCTGCCCTGAGATGGCAATCACCTATAGCCATGCAGTGCTGATGGCATGCCTTTGTGGAACAAAATTTGAAAATTAGAGCTGTGATGCCTATTTTATGCAGTGTTGTGATACCTGGCAATGGTCAGTGATCTTCTGGGAAAAGCCCCACAGCACTCAATTTAGTGGATTCTAAGAATTATGTTGTAAGAATCACACCTCGTCTCAAAATGTCTATAAAAAACTTTCACTTGCTGTCTTTTTCCTCTTCTTGAAAAGATGTTTGCCATTCATTCTCTGCCCTTTGTGTTCAATTCAGCAGCCTTGTGCACAAACAGCAATTTTGCCTACAGTTGTTCCTATCGAAAAAATGAAACTGTCCTTCATCGACCAGTAGCATTAAGGGTAACTGAAGCCTACAGGTTCAGACCTGGGTCTAGTTCTCCAGTAATTTCTGTACAGTGTACTGCAATGTGTGGAAGTTCAACATGTGGTTACTTATCAGGTTTCATCAGTGTAAGGAAATCAAAAGTGGTTTTTCTTCTTTGTTATGCATCAATGAGGTTGCAACTGTTCCAGTACATGCATGTTTCATTCTGTTATCTTTGAAGATTGATATTCTGCCTCTCCCTTTCTTTTTTTAAATTTGTTCCATGACATTTAGCCTTTTTGCATGTTCCCTTTCAGTAGTATTTTTTCTCAGTAATAAACTTTAAAAAATAGAAAGGAGGTGGAATGTACTTGCTCATATTCTTGCTCATGGCTATATCTGCATAATTTTTTGCTCAAGGAAATTTCATTTTTTTCCCCTGCAGAACTACTTTCTCCACACATCATAGCAGTATTTTCCATGCTTCTCTGTCCTGAGAAGAATTAGGTGCCCAGCAGGGCCTGTGAGGTTCAAGTCTTGTGCAGAGCCTTACCAGTCCCTGTCTGGTTTCATGGAAGGTGTAGGCTTGGATAATTCTCTCTGAAGCTCTTGCTCCAGGCACTGGTATGTGTCCTGCAGCACTGCAGCATGCTGCATACCTAGGTAGACCTCAGAAAGAAAGTTGTGCCACCTCATTTAGCCCAGGGACTGCCTATTCATAGCATTTTTGACCTTTTCATCTATTCATTATTATAACTGAAAGAATAATTATGAATGTGTTGCTTTGGTGTACTGTATGCCTCCAGGATCACAATTAGAAGAAGGCTTTAAATATTTGCGATTACTGTGGGAGAGCTGACATATCAGCTGAGAATGACCTGTGATGTCACAGCTGAATTAAAAAATATTCCATCATAAATAAAGGGAGATACATGGTCTCCTCTATTCTCTTTCTGCTTCCACTAACAGAAGATACAAATGATTCTGTATAAGTATATACTTCTGCAGAAGTATAGGTGTATACTTGCTTAAAACCAAACACCTTTTCAGTTAATGGAAACAACAGCAAAAAGAAAACGTATATTTCAGATAAACTGTATATATCCTCAGAGGATTTTATGTCAATTTACACTAAACTTTAAAGAAACTCACTTATGTTATGCATGCCTTCATGTTGAAATTTAAATTATGCAAAATATATGTTATGATTTGAAAATATATATGCAAATACCTACTGTATATTTACAAAAAGTATAACTCATACTACATTCCAAGAGGTTTCACAACTCATGAAATTAGGAAGCACAGAAGAAAATTTCTCTGACTAGAGCTCTGAAAACAAAGTCTTTAATAATAAAAGATTGGTAAGATTCTGTCCTATATACCTACTTAATTATGTTGAAATTGATTCCTTATGAATTTTTTTTAAATTGGAACACAGGAAAGAATATGCATATATCACCAGATGGTTTATTACAATTTCTATTCCATTTCAATTAACTTTCTATTTCTTGTTAAAAAAAATAATAATGTATTGACTTCCTTTTTAGTACATAAATAACTGCAGTTGTTGGAGTTTATACTTTTATGTTAAAATCCCAGCATTTTAATTCATAATATGTCAGGATTTTTTGCGGAAAAAAAAAGTTCGGATTTAGATATATTTAATTATGTTGTTAAATTGATACAATCTGACCAATCCTGCTGAAGTCAACTACTCAGAGTTAGGTCCATGAATAAATCACTGCAAGACTGGAGTCAAACTGATATTCTTTGCTATAAAAAATAGGTTAATCACGAAACCCAAGATTTAGTTTCCATCTCTGAACTGCAGCCTCTAATCAGTAGTGCAGAGTTATAACACACTTGAAAAAATAGAGAATAATGAGTGTTGTTTAAGGTTCAGAATAAATTGGTGTCTTTTTTTGCCTTCCAACAGGCTAGTCAGAAGAGACGCCTCGTTTTTATTTAGTGTCCACTTTGTATTGTGTGGAGATGCCATGTGATTCCTCTGGTTTCCTTACTAGTATCCATCTCTAGAGCCAGGCATTCCTCAACTAAGAGAGTTTGAAGAGATCAAACTCCTGATTGAAAGAATGCTCTGAGATTCAGGTCTTTAATGATGGTGTCCTTTCCACATTGGTATTGAGGGAAAATGTGGCACCCTGGCAAAGGATTTCAATAATTGACCTGCACAGAGATGGAAGGGTAGCTTACAACTTTACCAGATCTTTACTTCTCTGCTGGTCATAGGATATATAGTCACAGGTTCAAGGAGATTCCCAAGCACAGATCACCTATTCGAGAGGTAAAATCAGTCCAAACTTCATCACCACATTCATTGTCAGATGTGTAAAAAAAATCTGGATAAGCAATTTCTGTGTCCTCTCCCTCACAATTAATGAACCAGCGCTATCCCTCTTAATTCTGACAATTTCCCCAGAAACATAATTTGCGAAAAAAAAAAAAAAAAAGAAAGTTGTTTATACTGCCCAGTAAGATAAAATGAATTCGGAAAGAATAAGCATTAGAATATTGTTTTAGCACTCTGAACTTGGAGGGACAAAACTCATAGCATTGCAGTTTTTTCCCTTTTGAGATATTTAAAACAAGCTTTTCTTCTCCTTGCCTCTGTTACAGTGTTCAGTATTTGTGTTATAAACTCCTTTTTCCCTCTTCCTTCTTTTTTTCTTTACCTGTACAGTCCTTGTGATCGAATTGACTGGACACCTCACATCAATTGTGATGGAAGGAGACTTTCTATAAGGGGCATGTAGTGACAGGACAAGAGGCGATGGCCTTAAAATGAAAGAGACTAGATTTAGATTAGATATTAGGAAAACATTCTTTACTGTGAGGGTGGTGAGGCACTGGAACAAGTTGCACAGAGAAGCTGTGGATGCCCCATCCCTGGGATTGTTCAAGGCCAGGTTGGATGGAGCTCTGGGCAGCCTGGTCCAGTGGAAGATTCAAAAACATACCCTACAAAGAGCATTTTGTTTTCTGTCCTTGTGCCCAACTATTGTACACATAGAAACAGCATCAGAAATTAATTTTGAAATTAATTACCCTTGAAAATATGTAATTAAGAAAGCAAGTACTCTTCCTGTTCTTATTTTCATAATTGAAGCATGATCATTAGGAGTTCTTTCTCAAAGTGAAAATACAGGCAATCAGACTAATTATCCAAAAGTAGAAAATATATATTTTGTAGCTTCTAAAGGGGATGGAAAGGATTCGTGATGTACTAATAAAAATTATCTCAGGATGGTACAATATTCTCCATTCTAACATTTACAGTTTTTTTTATTGTGTCGATTTTATTTAAGGATGGAGGACATGTAATTATGCACTTAATACACATTAAATATACATTAAACTACTTTTATAGAAAATCTAAGTCCAAAAAGTAAAGGATTTCAGTTACACTACATACTGCACAGCACAATCATGCTAAAGTACTCCATAAAAATTAAAATGTGTTTGTACAATCACAAACCAAGAATCCACTGTTAGGCACCTTGCCTGCATATTTCTTAGTGGCTTTAGTAAAAGACAAGATCATCTCTTAGACCTACAGAAGGGAATTACAAAGAGCTTGAAGTCTTATGAAGAAAGAGCTAGCTACATGGGTACTTTGTTGCAACAGAGGTAGAACCGGCTGGATAAACTCCACTTTATTACACCTTTTAAGATTTTTCACTTTTGGTTTTGCCTCAGCATGTAAACAAGGTTTTCTCTTTGAGAAAACAATACAAAACAAGCTTACAGGCAGTAGGTAAGAAACGGAGGAGGTAGTTTCAAGTCCTTTTCTCAAATAAGAACATAATCTTTTTTCCACAGCTCCATGAGTCACATAGCAGAAATCTGAAGGTACACCGACCCAGTATGTCCTGGATTTTTGTCATAACTGTCTTAAATGGTTTTGACAAAACTATGTGTTACAACACAAATACACCTCCACAAAAATGTTATAACTCTATCAGAGTAGCCATAAAGCACCTAGACCCAGATACAGGCATGAAAATAGGCAAAATGCTTACCCATGTCTCACATTCTTTGTGTTGATTACAGAGCAAAAGACAGAGACCATGAGAATAGCTATTTTTCATTCCCATGAAATAATCAGAATGACATGATATGATGAAAAGCTCATAAGAAATATTTTAAAATTTTAAACCTCTTCAAAAGTCCAGAGGAGCATAAAATGTACACAGCAATCAAAGCTAAAATATTATGTTTTCCTTCCAAATTGGAATATTCTCACTAATATTTTTAGTGGTAGACACTTCACAGCTGGAGAGAGAAGTCTGAAAATTTTGCCTTCAAGTGGTTTCTTGATTATACATTTTCTTCCTCTTTATTCACTCAAGTCATTTCACATCTTATAGAATGCAAAATAAATAATTTTTGATATAGAATAGATTTCTAATCCTTCTGCCTTCTTAATGTCTCCATTTCTTCGATGTCAGGTTTATCTTCAGTGTCTGATTGTGGAATCCTGTGTCCCTAGCAAGAGTGGTAACAAGGAGATGATCAGAGAGGAAATAATATCTGCGTGCAGTCAGGGGACATTAAATGATTGTGCTTGTATTTAAGGTGGAATGGGCCACAGATCAAGCACAATATCTACTTGTGCTGATCTGCTCTATGCTCCTGTGGGTCTTGAGTGGTCTGCATTTATGGTATTAGTTCCTGCCTTCTTACTACAAACATCTGACATTAGACACAGACGTTCCCTATAGCATCCAGTTCCCAGTTTTCCTCAGCAGATATCTTAGGGAAAGTTCTCCTCAAGAGAACTTTATAGGCTTTATGCAGTGAGTGAACACGGCCCAGTCTACCCTTTTTGGTCAAATGTGGCCAAATCTCTCTCTCATGTTGCTGTGCATGCCTTCATTTCCTTATTTTGAAATTCTAATTTCAACCCCTCTAAGTTATTTTAGTCCATTTCCTTGTATTTTGGATGTTCTTATGTCTTCTTATTTTATGATCATCTGAGCCTATTGCATACACATCTTAGAAATACTGATTGCTTACAAACGTCAAGGGATGCGTTTCATACTCACTCCTGAAATCGTATTTTCCATAAATGTCCTGAGCAGGCGAGAGAGATGCCATCAATACCACAATAATCAACTTCAATAACGAGAAGATGCAGATCACATGGGCAACAAGAGAGCTTTTTCCCAATGAGAATGTGTCATTTTTTTACACGTGAGTATTGTCAGTGCATATTCCTCTCTTGTTAAAGGATTTACTCAGGGAGAATGAAATATCCAAGTCCACTTGAGTCTACTGTGGACTAGAAATGCTTTTAATATTTCTTAATATCCAACATGAAAACTGTTTAAATTCACAACCTACAGAAGTGTACAAATTAATAAATCTGGTGAGTAATCTGTCACAACACACGTGATATGAAAGATTTGTCCCTCTTCTGTCATTGTCCCAGTTCCGTACATTGCTAATGCTAAGTACACAATTGAAAGTGTTTTTTCCACATATGTGTACTTATTTTCCTTATTAACTGACATCATTAATGACTAACAGAAGCGTAATATTTTGGTTAAAGACAGTCACAGTGCTTTTCTTTCTGGGTTGTATGTGTGGAAGAACTTTTCACAGTACAGTCTTGAAAACAGGATCATGAGAGCATCTGTTTGAGCAAGTCATTCCCTATTAGAAAACCGCAGCATGAACAAAACTTGATTATTTCAGACTGCATCCAAACCCAGGGCTGGAAATTCGGTGAAGTTTGGGTGATGAATTCTCTCACATCACTATGAAATTTGTCACTTCAAGAAAAGCTGTGCTCAGACTTTCCTTGGTGTAGCATTTGAAAAAAAAGGAAAAAGAGTACTAAAAAAATTAATTAACTTGTGTTAATTGTTAAGCTTTCCATTTACCAATATTATTCCATTTATAGATTTGGTGAAGGCAAGCACAAAGTTTGGAAGCCATGTACCACCTACTTATTGGATCAAGATTATAATTCTGGATGTCTTTTTAAGACAGAAGGACCTACCCTTGCCATTTCTATCAGGAACAGCAATGGAAGTGAAGAGCTTTTTTCTAAAGAACTAAAAGCTGATTTTTACAGTAAGCATGAAAAATCATGACTACTTTGGCAGATTTCCCAGTTCTATAAGTTTGAGAAGAAATCAGTTATATGGCATATAAAATGTTATTAGTGTGCATGTTAAAATAAAACTACAGTTATTTCACGCTGACTTTAGTCCCTTGTTATCACCAGTAGTTACATAGGCTTGTGCACAGCTGCAGTTAAGTGAGATAACATAGGGCTGTCAGACTTGTCCCAAAATGCCGTTTCAAAATCCAAATGAAAATACTAAACATATATATACATATATACATGGGTGTTCTTTGTCTAGTGCAGGCCTGCTGATCAAGAAAATGAATAATAGTTTTTTGTCTTAGTGCTGACTGTGAGATCTTTCTCATACTTTCAACCTTCATTGTTTTGTCATCTTTCATGCAATGCAAGACAGCAAACTGCTTCTTGTCAAAGATGCTGTCACAAAACCATCATTGGATGCCAACAGAAATTAGCTGAGTGTCCATGGTATAGTCTGGCAGAGTAAAAGGGACATCCTACTACTAGTAGAGAGATGATCCTGTTTTTATTAAATGTTTCCTGTCCTCAAATACATATTTAACATCTAGTGTGAGACTAGTTTATCAAAAATTTCTGGAATTTCACATACCTACATCATTCAAAGTGGAGGGATTTTTTTCTAATAGAAATCATACAGAAGATATAAAATGGAGAATCATCTGAAAAAATATATATATATTCCAAATTTATTAACAATGTTTTAGTAAAAGGGATTAAACACAAACCTGTCAAGTCATCAAACTTTGAGAATGCTTTTATATCTCTTAATTTTACCAATATCTGTTAAATTATGGAAAACTGCAGCCTGGTCCTCAAATTTTCGCCATTAAACACCCACTGATAACAAAAGGGTTAAGTAACAAAGGACAAATATCAAGGATCAAACTGAAGTCTTTAAATTAGGAATGCAGAGTTTTCATAATACAAAAAGGCAACTAGAAGGATTGAGAAAGCAGGTAGCAGCACTCTTTTCACCCCTTTATTTCCCACTGCTGAAGACTTACCAGCTGCACTGGTCAAACCACGGAGTTGCCTTCAGACCCTCTGGAAGCAATGAGGGGCAGGTTCAGTTGTGCATGGAAAGGAACCCAGGGCTTTTGCAGATGCCCCACCATATCCCACATAGCCTCCAGCAGCTGCAAAAGTCTGTCTTGGAGGTTTTATGGTACTGAATTTGTCACTTCATTTCCCATGAGGAAGCTTGTTTCCCTGTCAGGATTGCAGGGAGTGTGAGGAGACTGAAGTCTTTCCCTTCAGTAGCTACAACAGGTTCCTGATGTGAGACAGTTACTGCCTTTGAATGTGGTGAAAAGTGTCATGGTCTCAAGCTCCATTTTGATGTTTAATAGGGAGATCAGCTGCAAAAGCAAAACCTTCAAGAAGAAAGTCCACCTTCTTCTCTCAATACTCAGTGAGATATTGAGCCAAGGAAGGAAAAGAATTATTTTAACTGTAAAGTGCTTTTTAGGACGCTATTGCAAAATTTGTTTCTCTTCTTCTCAGTAAAGCCCAATCCACCAGAAAATGTGACCTTCTTCTGGGAAGAGGACACTGTTACTGTAAGCTGTAATAAACCAGAGAGGAATGCACGGTGCTTGAGACTTGAGCTTCAGTACAAAAGCAAGTTTGACAAAGAGTGGCAAGTGAGTTGTATGTCACATTTTTAATCAACATTGAAAGCAGTTGGACATCACATTTTTATTCAACACTAGAAGGAGTTGGAAGTCACATATCCATAGAATATAAAATGCAGTTGCTTCCAAATTTTCTCCCATCCTATATTTTCAAATATATGTACTAGCAGAAAACATCTAGATTTTTAGAACCCTGGGTTTCTGCCATGCCAGAAATAATTTACAAGATAAAGGCTGTTCCCACCCTAAGAGCTGAGGGCAATCTAAGGAAAAGGCATACATGTAGAATAGAGGAGTTTGGAAAGATAGAAGCAGAAAACAGATTAGGGAAAAAAAGAGAGAAAAAAAAGAATAATGAAATAGTATATAAAAAAGAAACTACACAGAATTCTTATTTATTCTAAAACTAGCTGTTAAGTATTTCTGAATATTATTTCACTAACTTAAACCTCTCCATTCTCAAATATAACTTGTAAGCATTTTGTGGATTGGAGTGGCTTTGTTTATTGTAAATATGCAACTGTAACATAGTGCACTATGCAATGATTGTTAGGACCTTCAGCTCAATACCATACCACAAGAAATGGACATGAATAGTCAAAAGGCAATCAAGAAAGAGAAATCCTCAAAAGTCAGAGAAGTTAACATTTGTTTCTGAGGTTTTGCATTGGCCTTGTACTAGTTGTGATCATGACTGAGTGCAGCATTTTTTTTTTTTTTAAGCATTGTCTTGAAAACTAGAATTAACAGTGATTAACCTTCTTTCTCAGTCCAGAACTTCTAAGTGCTGCAGTGTTGGAGAGCAAGGCTTTGATCCAAGGAAGTGCTACTCTTTCCGGGTCAGACTGAGGAGGCTAGTACCACACTGCAACGTAGTTAAATACAGCAGTGACTGGGAAGCTGAAACTTTTTGGATGAATGGCACATTATTAGGTAACAGCTAATATATATATGTGTATATATATACTCTAAGTGCAAAAGAAGAAGGGATGACTGCAAAAGAAGCTGAGGGTGTGCAGCAAATGAATGTTGCACTATTGTTCTCCATCTCGTGTTATCAAAGAAAGTTCATGTCAATGTTTAATTGCACCTGTTTAATTTAAATCTGTCCACTTTGTTTGTGATGACCCTTGAAGCTACCAATTAATGTCCTAATCAGTAAAGTTAAGTGTGTTATTATTTGTGTTACGATAGCACTGAGGATCCCCCAGTGACAGTGATGTAATGCATGAGGGCTCTGTGGGTGTGGGTGTTGAAGGGGGGTGCCCATATATGATATTTGGACATCCAATATGAATTCTAAGAAAATCCCTGATGTCCAACTTTTGAAGGCAGTTTGTTTTGCAAGTGCATCCAGCTAACTACAGGACCACAGGTCACAGAAGTCTGATGCTCAAGGGTGCTGGATTGATCAAAATGAGGAGGATGGGGAAAAAGAGACCAAAGGGAAGCAAAGCCAGTATCAGCACTACTTTCCTACCAGACAGTTGCATTTAACTGAGGGTGACTGACATTAATTAGATTATCAATGTAAACAGTATTCCTACTGCTAATCAAAACCAAGCCCCAGATTTTCTGTAGGAAAAAAAGACTACGCCATAACAACACATTTATATTACCTAAGCACAAGCTGCCACCCACTAGACTTTATCAGAATTATGAAGCCCTCAGTTGTTCAGTGTAACAAGATCCAAGTTCTCTAAAATGCAATGGGCTTTTAGCTCACTTGAAGACAACCTAGCTGGGATGAAATCCTGGACCATAGGTAGCCTGTGCACTCATGGCCACAGTGCTGACCTACAGAGAAGGCTCTTCCACTATGCAAATTGTGAGCCTGCCAGCATGTCCTCAGGTGTGGCTGGCAAATGCCCTTACAAAATAAGGACAGAGTCTTCCTCTGCACCTCTGAGAGAAGACAACTTACCAGCCTTACCTGAACCATTTGACCAGAGGCTGTCAGCAGGTACCTGCAAGGAAGGACATCACAGAGGAGACAGTCTAAATGGTTAAGATATTCTGTGTGCTCCTAGATCAGAATTGACATTGACACATCTCCTTCACTGGGGCAACCAGTTTTCTTCAGGGCTTTAATGAGTTATTGACTCCAAATCTACAATCAGATGAAGCCATGAAGCTTCAAGAAATTTCACAAACTCTGAAGACTTCACTTAGTGGGGGTCACAATTTTACTTGTGGTTTCCTGGCAGCTAAACACAGCAGGGAGGTGGAACAGGCTGGCAGTTGCTTCTGTACGAATAATCATCCAAGGTTTGGGCATTTTTGTGGAGACAAGATGGCCAGCAGTGGGAAGCAGATGTTTGAGGCTGCGTTACAAAAGCTGCAGGATGAACACCGAGAATGCAGAGAAATGCACAAATTCATTAGTTTTATATACTTGCATGTTAGGTGTTAGCCTGCCACTAGTTACTTTCTGGGTATCAACTCCTGTGATTTGCTGGCTGTTTGTTTGCTGGGATTGTTTGTTTTTTGTTGGAAGATAAGACATTTGGGCTACATGTAAACTTGCATTTGCAGCTTTAATGATTGTAAGTAGGTGTATGTAACAGAGATCTTAGCACAAAGTTGCTTTATGACTGTCAATGCAATGTGATGAAGGTGAGTAGGAAATACTTGATTCATTCATAATGCATCTACACTGCCTATAAGCCCCCTCTGTTGTCCTGTACCAGGTCAATTTAGATAAATAAAAGCACAACTTTATTTTATTTCAAGGTTTGGGAAAGCAGAGGGGTTTTTTACGGTCTCAAATGAACAATTAAACTTGTCTTATTTGTCCTTAAAAACTTTTTTTTTCTTTTTAAAGAAAACTCAACATTTTAGCATGATTAGGAGCATTTACAGTTAAAGCAAAAAAACCTTTTTTGACATATTCTTTTTGTGATTATTCTTAGATTCATGTGATGATGATATAACTCCTCAGTCAAAAACAGTAATTGTTTTAAGTTGTTCGCTGGCAGTACTCTTAATGATGCTTATCCTCCTGATTCTTCTGTGTCAATGGCAGAGGTAAATACAGTTTTCTTGGTTATTACTAAATAGCCATGTCATGAAAATAGAGCTGTCATTGTGGATGAAGCCCCTTGTAATGAAAATTCTTCTCAGGTAAATGAAGCCGTGGTGAAGATGTGGAAGTCAGTAGCTTAATCACTGTTTGAGGAATAATGCATCCTGGCCTTCCAAACACTCAGGCCTTTAATTTGCAAAACTGGACAAATTCTGATAAAAGACAATGTTTCAGGATAGAATTCTGTCTCTCCCATTTAATTTCTTCTCCTTTTTTAAGAAATTTAATTAACTCCTGATAAGCCAATTTTTCTAGCTACTTCTTCTGAAAGGACATTCTTTCATGCCACCTTCATCAATCAATCAAAATGTCTGTTTGCAGCAGGGTAAAGTAAGCTTGAGTGCATCTAACTTTAATGAAACTATATCAACATTTAGATTGGTAGTCGAATAATGCTGTTCATGTTTAGAATTTACAATTAAAAAAACCCCAAACTATCAAACAATAAGCAAACCTTGGCTTCAGATTTTGCCTTTCTTGATGGAAAAAAAGTGCCAAAAATTATATATACTCAGAGATTAAAGTATTTGTGACTCTAATAACCCTCTTAGTTCGTAAAGAGTTTTTTCTCCTGCACTTCTATGGTTCACATTTATGTTTGTGTTCACTAAGTCAGCCAATACAGCTGGTTTCTACACCATCTTCCCTGTCTAGGGGAAGGTAACCAGAGAATGTAAGCTCTGACTACTGCATTGAGCAGAATGGCACATGCTGACTAACTGGAAGTTTGTGTAAAGTCTGGATTTTGATTGACTGGGATTGAGTTGAAAATTTATCAAAAAATTCTCTTAGCCTGATGGTGTTATCAGACTGTTACAACTGCTTTTTGACTTTAGAACACATTTAAAAGAAATCAGGAACAGAGTACTGTCATGCAAAATATATTTGTGGGTACAGAACTGAGCTGAAGGAGATTTTTGTATGAATAACTGTGCTATAAGAAAATATTTATCTGTATTTTTTTCCTTTTTGCAGGGTTCAGATGTCAGTCCTGCCTGCTATACCAGACCCAAAATACCCATTTGCTGATCTTTTCAATGATCATAATGGAAACTTACAGGTAAAAATCACCTTAGCAGAGCTGTAAACTCCAAACCGTTGAGAATAATTTGAAAGTAGCTACTGATTCTTGCTCTGCACAGACCATAAGGAGTCTCTGACTCAAGATAAAAGCCCCCAAAGCCTTTCTCTTGTGCAGCATCACCAAGAGGATCCACAGAGCAAATGCCAGAGCTCATACAATCGGTGCAGTGCTGCTTTGGGACTGTGAAAAGACACTTGCTATAGAGACAGAGAAACTGTTGGAGAAGAATTTCAGAGAGGCACAATATCCACTGAAATGACTGTGGTGTTTGCATCCTTTCCTGCACGTGATAGGTCAGGGAGCTTGCTTCCACCTGATCTTGTCCTTTACGTTTGTGCAGTGTGGGAGTGCTGGCACAGTGATGGCACTCACACCTTTAGAGGTGTCAGTCCCAGCAGGAACATCCACACAGAGGTGCAAGTTCACAAAACCTTTAGGCACGGAATAGCTATCAAATTAATAGACTACAGTTTTTCCTTTAGTTTTCTTAATGCATCTTATGAGTCTCTGACATCACATATGTGGTGTAGTTTTCTGTATTAGTTGTACTAGTGTTTACCTTAATTGCTAGTAAGTTTCCTCTAAAGGGGAAACAGGTTAAATATTTATGTTTTCAAATCCAATGGAATATCAAAAATCAGCAATAATTATTCAGTGACAAGCTGAAAACTTTTTATATAAGAGATAGTTTTAAACTCAAAGTGAAGAAAAAAGATAGAAATTCAAATTAGTACTGAAGTGTTAATACAGATATGCTATGTTGCCTAAATCTTCATCTGAACTTAGTCTTAATTTAGACTAAGTCAGTGCTTGGGTCAAAGAAACATGAGTCTATCAAAGAGGGAACACCAGATATTTTACACATTCAAGGTTTTATAAGGGCCCTAATTAAATACAAAAATGTATTTTATGTGGTCTCAAGAATAAGTAGGAGTTTGTATGGAGTTCTGGAATCCTATTTGCCTTCCTGCCATTCTGTCTTTCTTCTGTCCTGCTACTTTATGTCCTGCTTCTCTACATTGCTTCTGTTTCATCTTCTCCATTGTGGCTTATCCTGGAAAGATGCCACCATGAAAGGAAAGTTGGTAATTGGTATCTGTACAACCAGGTTTCGTTTCACAGCTAACTCATCTCTGCCAACATTAACATTTTAATTTTTCTAGGAATGGCTAGACAAAAATGACCACGTGGTGCTGCAAACCAAGCTGGAATATGAAGAACCGGAGTCCATCACTGAGGCAGAAAGCCAGCAAGAAGATGGGAAGAACAGTGACAAACAGGGGCCTTTGGAAAAAATCTTGACTTTTTCAGGAGCAGCTGAAAATAATGATGGCAAAGCAGCTGAGATTGCCTGCCTGATACCAGCATCCAACACTACAGCTCCTTTTGCTGGCTTTCATATTTTAATGAATGATGACATGTATGTGATGTTGTAAAAGCTGCATAATGCAGAAGGTGTTAGGAAATTCCATAAAAATCCTGATGAGTTTGGGAGAGTGACTGAATAGAAAAGGTCATCACGATAAGATTCACATCAAGAAAGACAACTGGGCTGTGCTTTTAGATCTGTACTTTCCCAACAGCTAGGATCTCTTGGGCAGACTCAAGTGTTTGAAACAAACTCCTGATAATTTATAGAGTCAGGATTTGTTCTTCTGATTGGGTTTTGTCCCTAAGCCCCATTTTCCTCCTATGGACAGGAGAGCACAGGAGCTCCTCCATAATATATGTCAGCAGAGCTGAGGTTTAGTCCTTCTGCTTATGGAGTGTGTAGAGCAGGGCAAACAACACTGTTATTCTTCCCAAACAGAGAAAATAAAGAGATTTTGCTGTCTCCCGTAAAGAGATTTTTGTTGTGTAACTTCGCATTTCATGGCACACCTTAAAGGTTTTATAGAGAAGGAATAAGGCTCAGTTCTAAGAAGAGAAGAGCAAGGATGTACAGTATTGAATCACATTTTAGCCTGCAGATACTTCTGTGTAGGCAGCTTCCTTCACAACAGCAGGGCTTCAAATGTTTCCTCAGAAGGTCATGTCCTCTGTATCTTACAATTTTTGAATAGTCAGCATCTTACAGCCCTTATTTTAGAAAGTTGAAGTTCATTCTGAACAGTATTTATGTTTAACTGAGTTTCATTTATTTCAAAGTGAGGTTTAGTGCAATCAGCAGCTGTAGACACAAATTAGGACTTTGTATTCATATTGCATATACTAGTCTTTTGTTTTTCTTTAGAAAATGGGGAGTTTGGGGTTTTTTAACAAGTTTAAAAATAAGTCTAGGACAATATGTTAAAGTTTTCTAAACATACCAGCTTTTAAAGTATGTTTAATTTCAAATTTAAAATTCAATATATTAAACAATTAGACTTGAGAAAAAAAAATCTTTACTATTCTGAGTTTCTCCATATCACTTATGTTGCATGGTATTTGAAAGCAAATTTTGTAAAAAAAATTAAGAGTTAAAAGTGTCTATGATCTGGGTAAGCAGATACAGTGTGATTATATGCTGAATTAGCTAGTTATTCACCTGCATATCAGTCAGCCATTGAATGGCTTTATCAGTTGACTAAGCCTTGTCAATCACAAACTTTCATTATACAAACACTCTAATTTATTGTGCAAATTAGAAATTGCACGTATCAGAAAATTACAGTGATAAGTAAAATATTTTAATTCAGTGCTTTAAAAACTTCAGTTCCAGATCTTTTCAAGAATAGTAAATAATAACATCAATCATTAAATGTCAAGATCTTTGTCTAGGTGTTCCAGTTTGTTTTACAAAGAAAAATACAGACATTTTCTGGCCAGTAAGTGGGAAATTTAATTGGAAAGACAGTTCAGCCACATTCCCCAAGCTTTTTTTGACATTGGCACAGATTTGACTGTTCAGTAACAAGATTAACATGCTAGCAAAGGATTTCCCATAATCCTGAAAACAATTTTGCCTTGTGTGCAAGTTTTGGGGGGGCTTTTTGTACACTGCACACATCTGGAAATTTTTGTGAAAGGTAGCCATGCAAAGTTTCAATAGCACTGTCAGAATGCATTGAATTTTCAGCTAATTCAAGCTCTGTAACATTTGATGAGCAGAAACTATCTCAGCTCTTTGTACATGATATAAATCGTCATTACTGCATTAGAACTAAAGAAGTTATAGTGAATTACAACAGACAAGAACCTGCTTCACTAATGATTCTATGAATAAAGAGGGAAGTAAAGCATAGAATATATTGTTTAGTTGCTTCCTCTTCAACCCACATCATATGGTTGCCTGCAAAGCTAGCTACTTCAATTAAACCACTTTCTGTTGGGTAAACACTTGTCTGTCTGGATTCAAAACGCTTCCGTACATTTTCCTGAAATTTTACTCTGAAAAAAAATAGAGGAGAACATCGTGTTGAATTGTTCTGTTTAAGCAGCTGTCCTGAAATGTTATAATCATGTAAGTTTTCAGTATATAGTTTTCATATTGTGTTTTCATATTGTGTTTTATAGATAGACAGGGTTTTAATATTGTGTTTTATAGATAGAAAGGGGATTTTTGTGCATGTATGCAACCATAGTTACATTGTATATAACATATTAGAAATAAAACAAATAAAACACCCACATACCTCAAATATTTATTCAAAAAATGTCGCCCAAGAAGAAAACAAAACATAGGGAATTATTTACATTCAAAACAAAGCTCACCTTCCCCCTTCCTTAAAAAAAAAGGGTAGAAACTCCTTAGAAACTCTACAAGAATGTCTACAGAGTGATGAAACACACAATCTAAGGAACAGAAAACGTCTTTCCCCAGATACTGATGAAAATTCTATCAAACATGGTAGAAAAAGACACATGCCAGATTAACCATGCTCACTGCTAGAAGGTATTGAAGTCTTCCCTAATCACCCCTTTCCATCTGCATTTTCCACCATTTTGCCATCACTTTTNTCCTCTCCTCTCCTCTCCTTTCTCATTTCCTGGATGGTCACACAAATATGCATTCCATCTCTCATAGCAGACTTCTGCAAATTAGCAAATTAAGCAGCCAGACAGGAAAAGGCCTGTTCAGTTCCCCACAGTGAAAAGAAGTGTACACAGTAACGTTCATGTCTTCATTCTTATTTCTTCAAAAGTTGTCATGTTCTTCAAAGGCAGGAGTCCCTCTGATGCCATATCTTGCTCCCTCATTATATCTCAAAGGAAGGGAAAGGGTTCATGTGGCAGTCCAGACTAATTGAACAGTATTTTCTCAACAGTGGAACAAACATTATGTATATTTCTTCCTCATGCAATTTATGTGTTAGCTATAGCAGTACCAGGCCAATTTATATTGATAGATCGAGTATCTCTATTGTTTGCTTTGTTTCTCATGTCTGATTTTCAGTGAGAGGAAGAATAGGAAGAAATAAAGCTTTTGTTAAAACAAGCAACAGAACTTACTGAAGCCAGTCTTTTACATTCCATTTTTTTGTTTGCCATGGTTTTTTAACAATTGTGTTTTAAAATTAATTTGGAAATATGCTTTGCTCAACTAGCAAATGCATAATTTTGACCAGAAAATGCTTGCTTCTTTTGCAATAAATCTAGAATCTTCCTAGAGTGTATTTAACAAAGCTTTCAAAACCATTCTTGTTTTTTTTTTTTTTTTGTAGCTTACATTTTTACGGTTCCTAAACTCAGCCATGCAAAACATAGTTTATTTTGCTTTTCCCTTTCTCTGAAAACAATGCAAACTGCAAAGATGAAACTGGAGGGTCATGTTCATGAAATTCTTGAAAGACTGGATAATATAATTTTTTTTTTTTGAAGAAGAAGCCACATGGGCCTAAACTTGTCAAAATACCGAGGGCAAGAAGTCAGCATTTGCTGTGGGAAAAGAAGATGTGACCCTAATCGACCTTTTGTCACTGCATATCTAAGTACAGATCTATCACTGACTAATCTAGCGGCCGAAACAGCAGTATTGTGCAACAAGAGAAGAAAGGCAATAATAACTCCTTCTCTCCTGGAAATTTCTTGTAACCCTTATGATTTGAGAGCTGGGTTAATGCCTGCTGCATGCCTTGCTCCTGCCTGGTTTCTTGCTGGAAACTGCTGGCACAAGATTTTGTGGCTGATGGGAACTAGCAGCTGTACAGTCCCCCTTAGCAACAACCCGTCCCTGCATGCATCCATGCTTTCCATGTTGCAAGCTGGAGAGGAGTCCTAAACTTGTAACTTGAGAAGTTACATCTGTTTGGGGCTCCTCTCTCCTCCTTACTGGGGTGCATTAGGGCAGAGGCAGAGGCAGAATCTGTCTTCCCTTCATGCCCTGCAGCTCTGAAGGGAATGCTCTATCATGGGTTGCAGACAAAGGAGCCCTATGTCCCTTCCCTAGTGAAATTACACAATTTGTTTTTCAAGTCAAAATCTCCTGGTTTAGTGATAGGTTTCTTGTTTACCTGCTCTTTATCTGGGGCTTTCCTAGTCTTAGAAGATAAATGTGAAAAAGAAACAATATGCACCATATTAAAAAAATCTCCCTATATATATCTAGGCAGGCTGAAAATGTTGTCAGAAGATGGGCCAAATAATATTTTCTCATTTCTGAAGTGCTTGATACTATACTATAATTGTATTGAATAAAAGAGAAAAAAACATTGTCTCGGGACTATTCTATTACTTTTTCTTTCTCTCTGTTTTCTTTGTATCAGTATGCCCCACTGTCACCCCTTTTTGATAAATGTTTTCCTGTTCTACATTGATCTACAAAAGTCTTCTGTTAAAAAGTAGCATTTATCACTGTGTTCCTGGAAGGTTGTTAAAGGCAAGAGCATATTCAGTTTCAGATTTTTGATAAGAAAGCTAGATGGGTTGATAAATTGTAGGCAATAGGTCTTGCAGGGTATAGAGAGAGAATGAGCTTTCTGCATTATCTCTCTGCACTGCTAGGAGATTTCATAAATAAGAGGAAGCATTTCAGCCCAACCCCCTCAAAGGATAAGATATCCCTATAACAGTTAGGAAGTGCCATTAGTATATCTCTTAGCTAAGGAGGAGGTTAAAGTCACTAAATGTAGGATGGAGAGAGACATGTATTACCTTGCTGCTGTACGTGGCACAAACAGCTCTGCTTTGCCCAGTGATTCTTTTAATGTGATGAGGTTTATGGAAAAAGCATCATTGCCCTTTTTGGTGGGCATCTGCATCCCTGGGTTGTGGAGTCATATATTTTCTTACCCCCCTGAGCCAGCCAGTTTAGAAAAGGGATTTTTTTTTCTGTGAAAGAGCTGAGCTTCCAAAGAAGGGTGGGAACAGCATAGACAAAGGCACCATAGTTTTTAATTGGTATAGGAGGTCCTTCTTACTAAAAAGAGCCATGAGAGCCTGACTTCTACACACCCTGTGAGTTCTTTAAATGTTGAGCTATAGGGTTAAGCAGGAAGAAGGGAAGTCCTGGTAAGATGAAGGGAAAATTTCATTTCTGCATGCACAGGGAGGCCTATTTAAAACTGTGCTTGGTCAACAACAACAATAAATAATGCTTTCCACCCAAAATTCTTAAAGGATGGATTTTCAAATATTCTATCTACCTCAATTTAAATGCATTCATAGAGGCAGTGGGAAACCACAGCCACTCACCAGGTTACACAGGCATTGCCCAGGATCTCTCCTAGATCCAAGAGAAACACAGAGCAGCACAACAGAGCCAGGCATACCGGTCTACTAGGCAAACAAGCACATTTCCAATGCATTAAATTATCACAGACCAGATGAAACTAATCAATACAGACAAAAGCTCACCTCTACTTTACAGTAAATCTTGCCATGAGCAGTGGTATTACAGTTAGAAAATGGATGTATTTTGGGATTTCTCTCTTCAGGTAGCTCAGCTTTTATTTCCATATGAAAGACTCTTCATCCAGAAGTTATGAAGTTGATTCAGGCTTACTGTGGGCCTACTAATACCTGCTCCACTTTTAAGTATGTTACCTTTGTGTATTGAGTTTGCCTGGGGTTTTTACATAATGAACAAGAAGAGAACACCCCAAACAGCCTAGCTTCAGGTTTGTGTATGAATCAATAGAAAAGCAGAGTACAGCAAAGCCACTGGAAAAAGATGTTTCTGTTTCCTATCATATTCTGCAGATGTTGTTCATAAAGAAACTAAAGCTTAATTGGGGAGTTACTTGTGCAATTTTCCCCCCATTCGTTCCAAAATATTTGAACTTCAGTACAAAGAAAGGCAGTAAACAAAGGGTCTAGCAGATGGTTGATACTGGAGTTATCGCTCATGGTATCTGAGTGCGTGCAAATGTCTCCTGTCTCTTGCATGCTGTTTTGCAGAAATAGCAGGTGTTAGATCACAATCAACAGCACAAAGGATTTAAACACCCAGGTACTAGAGAAAATCTCCACATCAGAAAAGGCTCGGGGGTTGCCATCCCCCAGACTAAAACAGGTAGCACAAGTAGTATGCTATAGATTAAAAACAATAGGCAAAAGAGGCAGTCATAAAAGAGTCTGTATTTCATCTCAATTTTGATTACACAAGAACTGTGAAGTTATTCTATATCTTGGGTTGAAACTAATTAAGTCAGAATTGTTTTCAATGTTAGCACCCCAGCTGAGGTTCTCCTTCTGCTGCCATGGCACTCAGTGGGAGGACCGTCCTCAGCGTTGAACTCAAGGGAATGAGGACAAAGTGGGAGCATTTAAATGCCATTGCATTGACAAAGCTTGGACAATTGAATGATGGGTTTCAATAGTACAATTTTACCTCAAATGTTATATATCAGCCTTTTATGGCAGCTTTTGGTTTGATGTGAATAGGTGTTTAAAAAGACCGTCCAAAATATTTTGCAACACACCCATAAATCCACATCATTATTAATAGGCTCGGTTGTATGTCAAGGAGGAATTTGGCATAATTTCCCCATATTCTGCTTGGCAGTTGGCAGAATCTGATCTCTGTTGAATGCAGGAAGAAAATCCAGTTGATGTTTATTCCCTGCCAAGATGTTTTGATGTGGTTCTTTGAAGGTGAGGAACCAAACTAATTGAAAGACAGAGAACCTAAGTAACATTTTGTTCCAGTGTTGATTATACAGCAACAGGGAAATTAATAGAAAAATTAAATTTTTCCTTTAAGAAAAGGAAGACTAATTCTACTAGGACACTTTTGAAAGTCATGACTAGGTCTTGATTATATTAGGGCCTTTTTGTGATTTTGTACTTCCAGTACATTAACTGCACCGTAGAGACAGAAAATTTATAACCAGTGCACTATAGACATCCTCCATTAGCTGCTATAACCAAATTTTAGTCCAGATATTGTGTGAGAACGTTGTGGTCTAATCCCAGACAGCAACTAAGTACCATGCAGACATTCACTAACACCTACACCCCACATCCCGTGGTGGAGTGGGAAGGAGAATGCAAAAAAATGGGTAAAACCTGTAGTTTGAGATAAGATAAAATTAGTAGTTGATGTAAAATATGATGATGATAATAACAATAATAGAAATAAAAATAATAAATTATAAATCAATAATAATAATAAATGAGTACAACAAAAAGACAGATAGGAATAAAACCCCAAAAAAGACAAATGATGCACAGTAGGGTTGCTCAGCGCCCACTGACCATTGCCCAGAACAGTGATCAGTCCCTATCAGCCAATTCCTCCCAGTTAATATACTGAGCATGGAATTCCAGGGTATGGAATATCCCTTTGGCGAGTTCTGGTCAGCTGTCCTGGCCATGCTTCTTCCCAACTTCCTGGGCACCTGCTCGCTGGCAGAACATGGGAAACTTAAAAGTCCTTGACTTAAGGTAAACAGGATAAACACTGCTTAGAACAGCTAAAAGGTTGGTGTATTTTCAACATTATTCTCATGCTAAATCAAAACCACAGCACTAGCTACTAGGGAGAAAATTAACTCTATTGGAGCTGAAACTATGACAAAAAAAAAGACAGTCATTCCTAGAGCTGAGTAGAGGAAAGGATCACCTACTTCTATGTGCTGGCAAAGCTCTCTCTAAAGCAGCCCAGGATGTCACTGGCCTTTTTTCCTACAAGGCTGCATTGCTGGCTCATGATCAGCTTGTTTTGTACTAGCTTTGCCTTCCTTGCAAAGCTGCTTTGCAGTGGTCATCCCCAAGCCTATGCTGCTCCCCAGGTACAGGACTTTGCATTTCTTTTTGCTGAACTTCATGTTCCCATCACCCTGTTTCTCTAGCTTTTTAGGATGACTGTCTAAAGGTATGCATTTTATTTTGCACAGGTGACACTGCTATGCCAATGCCAAAGACATAGATCATCCACTCTTTGATCAGCACTGGTGTTAGAAGAAGTACTTTGTGGAGGGTGGTGGTTGATGGCACCCATTGTTACAACAACAGCATAATAAATTATTGTTTATCATGTTTAGTCGGGGAGTATTTAAGAGAAAATTGTTATAAGAAAAACCATGCAAAGAATGCACAGAATAATAGACAACATCTACAGAGAGGAAAAACTGAACTAAAAAAGAAGCTAAAAAGACGAGGAAAGGACAGCACACGCTGTAGTAAACTTAGCTCTCAAACAGTAGACAGCAACTCTTTTTGATGTCTTGATGTGATTTTACTCTTATGGCCTTAAAAGAAACACGAGTTGAAGATGAAATACAAATGCTCTGACATCATTCACACATTCTGTCAGCATTTACATTGGTGTTTGCAACTCAGTCTTTGAAGACAAAAAAGAAATTTTGCAAACAAAGTCAGCCTGAGGGGCAAAATGATTTAGCAAATCTAATAAAAATAAGTCCTCTAGGACACAGATAAGCTATTGGACCACACACCAGTATAGAATGCATCTTACTAGGATCAGATGTGTTTCTGTTCTTGTAGTACTCTGACAATACAGCCAGCTGCCTCTGGGTATTTTGGAAAAATACCATGATCACAACGTCCTATGTTATTTTGAATAGAAGTTCAGTTTAATCCTTCAGCATATTGACTTTTAAGTACAAGAAGCCTTAAAGGTTCTTATGGGCTAGATAAGCATGCAGATCATACTGAGGAGGCCTATAAAAAGTGCTAGGGAGCTGAAGATAGCCTTGTTGGTCAGAAAAACTGACACAGCAAGTTACTGTGTTTGATGAAGATAAAGGGGTAATTTGATTTCTGTAGGTATTTGCTTAAAAATCAATTCAATAACCAACATGCACATCAATAATTCTTAAAATAGGATATTATTTTTCTCTTTGGTTACATAATGAGAATATTTTGAAGCAGTCAGTATTGCTTCCACCAAACTCTGTAAAATCACTCAAGACAACTTTCATTCAGAACAGGTGATTCTCCACGGTGGAACAATCCCACCAAGTACAATGAAGTCTTCAGGGATAAAAACTTTCATGCTGCTTATGTTTACAGTCCAGTGGGACATGTACACAAGAATACTATCTTTCAATTTCTGCCTGGCAAAGTACTATATACAAGCCATATAACATGCGAAAGGATGTCAAAAGTCATCACAATGTTTTCTCTACACAAATAATGAAAAAATAAGGCCAAAGTAATCTTTCAGGTGTTTACAAAAAAGAGAAAATATGCTCTCCATTTTGTATAGCCTTACTTCTAACTTTCTAAAAGGAAAGAACTATTTTAGCGTTGTTATTCCATACACAATATAGATGACTACAGCACACTCCAAGAGAACATTTTTTATTTCTGGCTCTCTAGTACTTATTTTCTTTCCAAAGTCTCCATTAAAGAGGTCTCACTGAAATCATCATAGTATCTGAAAATAGAATGGTTAGTTTAAGAAATTGAAAGCATATAAACTAAATTTCCACTGCATATCCTAAATTCAGATTAAAGCCCGGGTGCTACCATAACAGTACCCCATTAGCCTACTTGGAAGATTTTCTTGACCTTTTTTTACAAAGTATATAATGGTAATGGTAGAACAGGGTAGCAAATTTTTTTGTTTTATTCAGCATGATAATTCCTATATTCTTCCTTCCCTTTATCACTGAAGTTTGGAGAGGTTAAAATACCCCTATGGACATGCATCAGTCTTACAGGACCCCATACGTGAGCAATGAGCTTTCTTGTTCATTTGAAACTGCCATCATCTGAACACCAGATAAAAGAAATCATATTGAGGGAAACTACAAAAAGATTCATGGGGATTCTCTTACTCTTTCTGGTGAGTCCATACACAATCAAGGGTGAGAGAGAATAAGTAGTGACAAAAGGTAACAATTGTTACTTGAATTAGACTCTACTGCTTCCTCCCTGGGGAGATTTAGGGGTGGGCAAGTAGAGCAAGCCCAGCTTTTTTGCCAAGCCAATGTTATAACTTAAGGCTGCAGAGAGAGGGCAGCTGTCACAGCCCCCCTTCACCACTTTCAGGATTGGTGATGCCCCTGTGCAGCAGGCTTTGTTTCAGAACCCCTTTGCAGAGGGCTGCTGGCTGGGTGATGGTCACAGTGTGGTTCATACCCCCGGACACATCTGCTCCAGTGCAGACATTACCTCAGAGCTAGTCACCCTCCATTCTCTTCATAGTCAGTATAAAAAAACACCACTTTCAGGGGACTATTAATTTCATCCTAAAGAAAGTATTAATAGCAGGCCAGGTGAATTATACCCCGAAGTCCTTCCTCTTTCTGCTGATATTAATGTAGGCTCAGGACAACTAACCCAGATGTGAGCATACATCTAAACTGAGTTGGGGTGAGTTCTTCCTGAGGTTTCTTTTAGTGAAGTATCCTTTTTCAGTGATGGCAGAATCCACAATTAAATGACAAAGGAACTTTTTTCCTTTAAGCCAGGTGAACAGTGCAGGTCAGATTGAGCATCAAGCTGCAAGTATTTAAATGCAAGTATCTGAATGCAGAGATTGGATTTAATTGTACACACACAGGTATCTGGTATCACCTAAGATTCTCATAATGTTACTCCTGTTCTCCAACTGTCACACCAGACCTCATAGCTTTTCAGCAAGGAGGAAACACTCTGTCTAATATCTAGTAAAAAATGTCATTAACTGCCCATGAGCTGCAGTAAGATGAGTCTTTGGGTCTCACTTTCACCTTGATGTCCAGGAGCAATGTTCTAGACAAACAGTGTGACATCCTTAGCAGTTACTCCAAAAGCAAATTGGTGTGAAAGCACGACATCCATCTGGCTGAGATGACCCAGTGTTGGTTGTCTCATATCCACTCGAGTAGGTTGTCGAGTGATGTCCCCATGGAAATCAACAGCTATCTGTAGGGAACAGTCCACATCATCTGAGACATCCATCAGGTTGAATAACTTCCTGTTTTCTTTCCACTGCCTAGAGTGTAGCTAAAGCAGCCAGCTCCTGCCTGAATCTCCAAAAATTCAACTGCCACTGGTTATTGTGGTTTGCTTTTCACACAGGAGGGACTGAAACCTTACATACTCAGGTTAAATACTTCTTGAAAACAGGCCCTTATAAGCTAAGAGGTTATCAGAAGTTTCTAAGGAATATGTACAATGAATGTCTATAGCCATTGCACAAATGTTTCAGAAAAGACATTCCCGTGCACAACAGCTACTCATCAAAGAGCATTTGCCCACACTCATAGGCAAAATAGCAAAGAAAGCATATGGAGATGCCAAATTGCCCCAGGTCTGTCATCAGGTTTGTCCATTAGAAACAAAACTTCTTTCCAGCAGTCACAAGAAAGAAGTTCCCAAGTAATCATCCACACATAGTATACGTTTTGCCTCCTCCTCAGAGCATATCCTGGTGGTCCATTCATGGGTATGAGATAGCCTTTTTCTTCTACCCCCACTTAAAAGTCAGTCCTCCATCTCAACCAACCATTTCCATGTGAATATGGGATTTGCCATGGGGAGTATTAGCAGAAAAATGAAACAAGTTTTGATTTTCCAATAAGATAATATGAGACCACACAGACAATTGTCCCTATGATATATTAAATGCAGATTCTTTTGATCTCAAGAAATAAGATACTATAATAATTCAATAAAATTCTCTGAAAAAAAGAAAATAAATAATAGTAAATAGAAACATACCAAATATTCATATTTTTAATATGAATAGAGACATTCCACATTATTTTTAGTTGTGTTCTTTCGAGACAGAGCTTTTCTGATCTGAGTTATTAAAAATATTTTTATCTGAATAATTTATCCTTTCAAAGCTTTTATAACCATTCAGAAAATTTTAAAAGCTGAATATCTTCTTTTATGAGTCTATCTCCACGTATGGCCATCTAAAACTAGCTCCATGACATCAGAACTGGAATAACATTCAAGTTTCTTAAAAGCATTGCTGGCCAAAACTAAGATCATTAAGTCTGTAAAATCTCACTTGTGTGACAGAACTCACTCTCACAGAAGCATAGCATGGTTTTAAGTGACAAATGCACATGTCAATTACATGATTTCACTTAGTCTATCAGGTAGTTGGTTATGATGAGGACGTGGAGTATTTTGCCACATACAATTTTAAACACAGAAATTGAGAACATGCCCTCAGTGCATAGGTCTTCACCGAGTAGTTACTTAAGCAAACAGTTGTCACTGATATCATTGCATGGTTTGGGGTAACTTTGCAAAATACAACTGAAAATGCTTTTTTAGTTTCTCATGAGAGTCTGGTAGTATTCAGAATGGGTTTATAGTGCAGGAAGTTTACAACATAAATGATGTTAGCTAAAATTCATATCACAACATGGTTTGGAGCTCAATTGATGTTTAAAGCTTGGCAAACTTCAACTAGAGCTGAAAAATCCCATGCCATAGAACTACTGATTAAAGGTTTTGCTTCTGTTATGCTTTTCAGTTTTAGGGTTTTAGTAACAGAGTTTATTTTCTTGTTCAGTATAAGTGGTGTAGCTACTTCTGAGAACAATGCTGCATAAAATACACTTTAGATCACATTACAAAAAAAAAGAAAAGGAAACAAGAAAATTGTGTCCGACATGTTCTGGCTCCTACAAAATTTGGTATGAATGCATATAAGTACTGTGCCTTATATGCAAATTTTCCCAAATCCAGCCAATTATAAATTTGTGAAAAATCATACACTTGCCACCTCTCTGAAACCTCATATACACATTGAAAAGTCTTGCCAGTCTCATAACTAAATGGGAAGCTGCTTGATCACAGAATCATAGAACTACTCAGCTGGAAAAGACCTCTAAAATCACCAAGTCCAGCACTAACCCAGCAGTACCAAGTCCTCCATTAAACCATGTCCCCAAGTGCCACACCCACACATTTTTTGAGCACTTTCAGGGATGGTGAGTCCACCACTTCCCTGGGCAGCCCATTCCCATGTCTGATCACCTTTACAGTGAAGAAATTTTTGTTAATATCCATTATAAGCCTTCTCTGGTCCAT
Source organism: Irena cyanogastra (assembly GCA_013397155.1). Taxonomy (NCBI): domain Eukaryota; kingdom Metazoa; phylum Chordata; class Aves; order Passeriformes; family Irenidae; genus Irena; species Irena cyanogastra. The sequence continues at coordinate 630,033 of VWZV01009545.1, read as the reverse complement.
CTTGAGGTAATTTCCTCTTGTCTTTGAAGGATAGAGAAGAACACTTGTGCTCCATATCCTTTAGCCAGCCATACAGAACATGGGTGTAGCAAAAGGTCAGTGCTGCAGATTTCCTACTGCTCTCCAATATATCTACACCTCTTAACAAATCTGCCAGTGTAAAATCAACAGCTTTTGAATCTCAATATTTCTGCTGCGTTATGAGGCTCCAAAGTCACGGGTCAAATGTGTTCCTCCACCCCCCTCTAGTGGGAGGTCCACACAGCAAGTGTTTCCTCCCTCTCCCTCTTTCCACCATACTTTGAAGAATAAAGGGCTGCTCCGCACACCTGACAACCCCAGCTCTGCTCCAATGGTTTTGCTTTTGTGGGGACACATGCATACATGTTCAATTTACCACATTTTTTTTACCACATCGTCCACGTTCAAATTGATTAGTTCTAAGCCACAAGGCTACACTGAAAGAATCTTTAAACTGCAAAATTGCCCAGCAGTCCAACACTATGAAGTGTTCACATAAAGTTAAGTTTAATTCATCACTATATGAATATGTGTTTTGCCTAAGGATTGAAATTAAAGATCATAAGGCTCCCACTTCATTAAAAATACAGGATGAACAGTGCTTGGACACTAATCAGTTTTGTGTCATGACTGAAGATCACTTGATGCTTTGGAGATGGGCACTACATGAGGCAGATGAACAAAGGACATTGTGATAAAGGTCACTGAACGCTCCTAGAAAACCAGTTGCATCCTGTCTTTGGCAGATTTTCTTTAAAATAATATAAATTCTATATTATCACATTTTGTACTTACAACTTGTGATTTTGAAATAAGTTTTTGTTTGAAGAATTGCTGAGCTATTGCAGCAGTCACTAACATAAATAGGAGCACTACCCTGAGCATACATGCTGCTACATAGTCTGAGAAATCAGACCTCAGGCATCTCAAATTAACACCTCAAATTAGCCAGCACTTTTCACAATTCCCTACCTATAAAATGGGGAGAAAAATACCACAGGGACTTTATGAAGATAAATTCATTAATTTTTGTTAATAAGCAGGATACTATGGAAAAAAAAACACCAGGGAAAAGCCCATTAGGAAATGAATAATTATGTATTCAGTGCAAGGTTTGGATGGTGTGCAGAAAATTAGGCATGGGGACATATATTAAGTGATGAGAAGAAAAAGGAATACTGCACAGCTGATCATTCTGGGAGCACAGTCTGCCTTGTGCACTGTGTGAAGCAGGACCCCTGTGAGTGGACATGACTCTGCAATTAGTGACTGCATTAACACAGGCCACTGTAATTTTGTTCCTTCTCTCTTTGTGACTTTGTAAAATTTCTTTGCTAAGTATATGATGGGATGATAAACATATATTTAGAGTATTAAATAAATTGCTTAATGTTACAGATGGGAAATTGATGTCTCTCAGCTTAAGAAATTCTAGGATTTCCCTGCCTTCTTTATCGAGTGTAACCTGGTCAATCTGTGGGAAAACCAGAAAGAATACCACTTGGGGTATCACTGAAAATACAAAGATGACCTTGCATGAACATTGATCATTTTCTTGCAGCAGTATTGTTTGCTTTGTGAGTGAAATAAAGCACAGGTCATCCTGTACATGACAGGGGTCCAAAAACTCTCCATATTCCTCAGAAGCTGAGTAAGGTGAGAAGAGCTGGCATGCAGAAAGTGCTGCTGCAGGCACTGAGCATACTCTGTGGAAAACAAAGGTGAAGAAGTCTTTGAAGATGGAGTTTGTACAAGCCTTATTTTCAGAAGAATATGCACATGGTTACTCAGAGATTAGAGGAGCCAACCTCTTCAAAAATTCTGAAGAGGTGATTTCCAGAGTTTTATAGCCTAAGTGTATATGAATTCATTTTCTTCTTTTCCCAAGGAAAATAATAATTACTTCTTAGGTATAAGGACATTTTATTTAGAATTTCAAGTAATTTTCACAGACTAGGAGTAGAATAGTTCTATTTTCCTTTCAAATCTTTGAAAATAATTTTTACATCAATTCTAATGTTGAACTATCTCCCCAAGTTTCTGACAGAAGTGGAGGTAGAAGCCTGGGTAGCAGACAGAGAGGAAAAAAGTTAGCAAAGTTCAAAAAGAAAGTACTTTTCCAGGGGAAAGTAGTACAACTCTGAAATTGTGTTACTGCCAGAGTCACCTGCAATGAAACATCACAGAAGCTTTCAGACAAGCATAATGAACATCAAATGGATCTGAGGTCTTCCCAATAAATATGACTATTCTGTCAGCACCTCAGTATCTGATTGCTTTGCCATTTACCTTCTACTACCTCATTCTACTAGGTTAACTGATTTTAAACATCTGCCTTCAAGCTGTCAGACAAGTTGGTTGAAAGCTCACCTTAGTCAGTGAAAAGAAATTGAAATTGGTTTCACTGCAGAGAGTATCTGTTGGCACTGAGCTCAGCCACAGGGGCTGAAGGACTGCAGTCCTGCATCAGCTGTTCCTGCATCAGCTGCAGTGGTTGGGTGGTAGCTGTCTTTTAGGAGTTGGAAGAGACAAGGCTAAGATTAGATCATCTTGCCTTCTTCTGAATGAGGGTTAGATTAGGTTTTGAGACAAATTGTAATATTTCTCAACTGAATAAAAAATTTTAGATAGAAGAGAGTGTACAAGAGGATCATTACACAAGCAGACTCACAGTAGATTTTCAGCCCTAAATACTGTGAACAAATGGTTTGAGTGGTTTTTTGTTTTGTCTTGGTTTTTTTTTCCTTTTAATTTCTGAAGTACTGCCCACTGACAATCCTCATAATACTCTCTCCCAAATGCAGTGGGGACAAATTTGCTAATCTTAGTAAGTATCTAAATGTGAGGAAATTACCTCCTGGTTGTAACAGAAGCCCTTTAAGTGAGTGGAGCTGGTAAAGCACTTCTGAGAGCCCTCCTTGAGGGCTTAGGTGCCTGAAGCAAACAGGAAATCAATTTGTTGAAGTATTCCATGTATATATGCTCTTCTGGAATTGTTCATACCCGGCTTTCTCATGGTGCTGAAAATACAACCAGTTTCTTTGCTAATCTAATATACTTCCTTCTCGAAAAATTATTTGGGATGAGTTTTACTTTTTCTTGAGAGGAAACAAATATACTTTTATCTACAAATGAATGTGTGTGTGAATATGTTTGAATATGCATGTGTGTGTGTATACACAGTATATATAAAAAGCTTAATTTCATCTAGTAACTTAATGATTAGTCATCAAGCTTTATAAAGATAATGCTGTAGATGCCAAAGACTGGCCTTTATTAGTATAATAGCAACCAAGTGCCTCTGGAAATTTGCACAGCACTAGACTTCATCATAATACATTCAAGACGATATAAGTTTGACCAGGTCCAGTTTTAGCTAAAATGTGGAAAGGTTGCAACATGGAATTATAGACATGCTGATTTTCCAACATAAAATGAACATTTCTGCATTGAGCCTCCTGATTAAGCAAGTCAGCACCAAAGCAAATTGCCAAGAAAAATGCAGGGGAAGACATTGTTTTGTTTTCAAGTCTATTTGTGTTATTGCTTGATATCTGATAAAATAGGGAGTTCTGCTTTATGTGAGGTTTCACCCTGTAAACAAGTCCATGTAGCAATTCTCAGCTGAGTGGCTTATTTCTCTTGAATGATCTACATTTCTAATGTCACATTGTGTAAGTGATTTTTTTTTTGTCTTTGTCAGGAAGCTGAATAGTGATGGTCATTGGTGCTTGGTCCTACAATGTTAATTCTACAGAAAGAATTAAGACAAAACTTCTGCTCTGTGTACAAGGCTGCATAATTAGCTGAACTGCTGCATTGAGTATAACCAAGTCACAAGAACAGGCTATAACCAATGGCTGTGATGAATGATGTGACAAAGGAATCTAACTAAATAAGGGGCCTGTTCAGAAAAAATTAGGCTCCAGCGCTATTAATGTTTATTAGGCTCAGATTGGCATCTCCAATCTCAGTAACGATCATTGTTGTGAAGGAAGAAAGGAAGGAGGATGAAATTGGGTTCTGTTTCTTTGGGGTGAGAGAATTGAGTTGGCAATCCTAATGGATGCAGTTGCTGGGACAAGAGCCCCAAGTTGATTGGGGAAGAGTAAGGAGATGCTTGAGACCCTGTTGTACTCACAAACATGGTGAGTTATGCTGCCTCGGAGAGACCAGCTTGGCATTACTACACATGAAGAATCAATCAATGCTCCTAAAGCACTTTGACAGATGTTGAATCCAAATAGGGATGGTGAGGGACAAGAAAATGGGATCCACAATGCATGTGTGAGACAGAGGTGGCCTTTCAGCACTCCCTGCGTTGTCTGACACAGCGCTTGGAGTGTCAGACTCTTTCCTAAAGCACCTCTGGAAGTGAGGTGTGCCATCTAGGAGAGGTGTAGTGGTGCCTACTGCAGAGGAAAAACAGGGTATTGAAGTTCTAATGGTCAACCAGGACCACTTGTGTGATTGATGTGAATTTTCCTCAGTCCCTCTAACTGTTCAGACTGGCCCTTTTGGATGTCTCTTTCCATGTTATCATTTTCTGTTCAATTGATACCACCTGAAGCTTGGTCGCCTACTCTTTCTGTTCTAAGGTTGGTTTCTAGGTGCTCTGAACATTGTGTGGTTGCTTGGAGATAATTCTTTTATTTCCTACAAGAACTGATTCATTATTTTATTACAATTCTGAATACGTACAGTCATCAAGCACTGCATTTTTACTTTAAATATATACTTTAAAATACTTTAATATACTTTAATATACTTTTTACAGTACAGTTGATTTTAATTACTTCTATATATTTCTGAATAAGGGAAAAAGAAATAAATAATTCCTTGATAAGGCATTAATGAAGTTAAAATTTCAGTAGTTGTAGTCTAGTATCAAAACGTTAATAGTGAATTAATAGTGTTATTCTCAAAAGTATAAACTGAGCAAAAAAGAGAACACTATGTTCCAGGCATTGATTCTTAAACAAAACCAGAAGATACATAAATTCAGAAAATATCTATTTTCTCAAAATTAATATTAGTCCCAAAATCACCCTTTACCCTCCTGCATATAATTTGGTCTTTTACATTTCTCTTCCAGATTTTGGGTATAAAAGTTGCCTGTTGAGCTTCCTTGGAGGTATTTAGCAACCTGAGGCATTTGGAAAAGTTTCTCATCTGAGTGGGTGATTGGTCACTGGAAGAAGCAAGCCTGCCAGAGTTCAGGGAGGGTATGGACTGTGATTTTAAGTTACATGGTTTAGTTGTAGTTAATCCTGTGAGGAGCAGGGAGTTGAACTTGATGATTCTTATGGCTCCCTTCCAGCTTCAGATATTCTATGACCCCATGATTCTTATAAACATCCATGAATTCCACACAGATATAACAAATATATAGTCTCTTTGCAGCACAGACAATTTCCAAAGTTGCTCATTTATTTTGCAGCTATGGATTCTGACAGATACACATCTTGCTTGAAAAGGAAAAAGATTTTTTCTTGGACCATCAACTTTCTCACCAGTTTGTAAAATTTTGTTATCATGTTTCTCTTCAGGTTTCTAATAAGGATGTCCAGTGTCATGCACTTCTGCAGAAAGTCTCTATTTTTATTTTTATAGCTGCTGGAGCAGGTATAAAACAAGATAACCTCTTCCCCCAGCCTCTAGCTTTGAAAATTTCATATCCACAGAGTTGCTCAAATAATACACTGTCTCTTTTGAATTGTATGCTAATGTCTTACTACCTCTAATTAAAATGATTGCCAAACCAGGAATGTTCTCTGAAGCTCTCTTGTTACAGATCTGCCTGCCCTTTGTCACATTTTTTATGTTTTTACAGTATCCTAAACTTTGTTCCATTTTACTAGTTTGCAGGATGTCCAATTTCTTCTCACTTTCAGTAATTTGGTATAGTTGTTGAACTTTCTAAATTTATTCTAATTCCAGGATTCTGACAGATATTTTTTCTTCTTAGTTCTTGTTCTCTTTTTTGAAGATGGAAAACTTCAGTAAAAAACAACATTTTAAAATATATTTTATCTTCAATATTTTTTTTTTGAAATTTCAAGAAGTGCCTGTATAATTCTTGTACTTTTATGAGGTCACAGGATATAATTCTCCTCAGACTTCATTTGTAGTGTTTGCTTTTTGATTACCAGCATATTAATTCCAATTGTAAGTGATGATGACAGCTGACTGTTGAGAAGGATTTGGGAGGGAGGATATCCATATCACTGTCTTGTGGCAGTGAACAGTATGTGTAACTAATTTCAAGGTTAATAATTTTCCAAATACTGTTCATTTTTCTAACAATTTACTAGCTCTTTGTGTCAATTCCTTTGTCCAGTTCTCTACTCCCTTAACCTACAGGGGCAGTTTATGGCATTTCAGCAATCCCTTGCTCTCTGAATTTATTAAGATACCTTAAAAACAATAAAAAGAGAATAATTGATTCTGCCTATAGGCTCATAGGAAAATTATTACTTTTCATTCCTCTTTTAATCTGCCTCTTTGTTCTTCCAATTTTGTCCTAAAACCAAAGTTTTAGCTAATAACTTCTAGCTAATAAAGTGACTTTCATTTTCTCAGTTACTTCTTGTGGAGAACAATGGGCTTGTGTGTGTGTGCTGTTCCTAGTCATTCTTTTGTATCTCCAGCTTAGCAATGGGTTTGGTTTACAGTCTATTACACAGTATATCTACCTGTATTGCCTGTAAAACCTTCTTTTTCTTGACAGGGCTATTTGGACCTTTAACTTTTATAGATGTCATTTTTATTGACTCAAAAGTCTGCAGTTTATCAGTGCATATTCTCTTAAACTTTTTTTTCTTGACAATGTAATTCCAACCCTGTCAGACTAAGGCCTGCCAATATAGTATTGAGCTGTAATACTGAGTATATAGTTTAAAACTGACTTTCATTTTTTTACAATAAAGATATAATACATTTCCTGATCATTTCTTAGTCTCCCAGTATATATGGTTTTCTATTTTTATCTTCTTTCAACATTGTATAAAAACTACCTCTAAAAATTAACTTTTTAACCATGGTCCCAAACAGATAAATATGTCTTCTCAAAAAATTCCTCAGCCTCTGCTGCTCCCTTATTTCAAATGCCCATCTAGGTGGATTCCCGAATAATCCTTTCCACAAACCTATTTTCTTTTACTTCTAACCATGGAAACTCACCACCACCCTGGAATGGTGAAGAACAACCACCCTCTCCTCATCTTCCAGATGAAGTCCCACCTGGAGGGTTTCAGTCTGTCACCTGGGTGAAGAAGCAATATTGTATAAAGACACCGGTGTTTGGGCAGAGCTGGGAGGGTATTTCTCCTTGTTGCAGGTCATCCTCCTTCCCATTTCCTGTGTTAATCCATTCACATCCCTCTATTTTTTTTTACTTCTTGGGCTTAGAATAATGCTTTACAGCACCCATGTTTTTTCATATGTCTGTGTTGTCGTTTAGGAGTTGTTTTCTCCAATTTCATGTTCCCACTGAAACCATGCACTGCTCACTCACTTCCCCCTCCCCTCTCCTCCGGCAAGAGCTGGAGAGGAGAATGGGGGCACAAAAGGTGAAAAGCATGGGTTGAGATAAGAAAATGAACAGTAGCGACAACAATATTAATGACAAAAGTGTATAAGAGAGAAGTGAGCAATTCACAGGATTTCCATCCTGGGAAATGACGTGAGGTGTTACAGAATAACCTCTGGATCCCATCCATGCCCCCTCCTGGCTACTGCAAAAATTAACCCTGTCCTGGCAGGAACCAGGACAGTCTGTTCCCAACAGCAGCTCTTTTACTGTTTCACATATTATTGCTCAGTTATGCTTAAATTCCCTCAACAAACCATAACTTCATTCCTTTAATTTTCCACTTTTCCTTTCTTTCCTATGGATGACATCTTTGTTTTGTATTAAAAAATCCACTTCTCTAAAATGGTGAAGCCTTTCACTTTCTAACAAATGTGACTCATAATCTTTCGAACTAAATTCAGTTTCTGTAGAACTGCATTCCTTTCTTTTCTCTCCTTTTTGGTGTGCTACTGTTCTTGATATGTAAAATACATTACAATGTAAACTGCATTGAAACAAAAGTGGTCTCTGTTTTTCCCTTACTATTTTAATATGGGCAGTAGTCTCATTCAGGTCCTTTACTTTCCTCCCAGTAGCCCTTGTGCCTTGTTGGAAACAGCTCATTTTTAGCTTATTTCTTGAGGTTCTAAATTTAGAGCAGATTAGAACAGAAGAGTTCATCTTCCCAATTCATATAGTTCTGCAGTTTTATTCAGTATTCATAGATTACCAATCTTATTTCCACTTCCTTCTAATTGATTTTAAACCTATCAAATTCTGATTGCACTGGCAATTTAGGTATCAGATTACTGAAGTTAAGCCAAAGAAAAGATAGTGCATTTTTCCTGGGATATCCATTTTAAGGGGTTTCAGGTTGTGCATATTTCTTCAGGTTTCAGTCACAATATATTTGCTCAAGTTGTGTGAAGTCAAAGATGCTCATTTTCATATAGTTCTGACAATATTTTTCATTTTGTATAGAAAGTAGAGGCTATCAAAACAGCCTGTTTTATTCATTACACTCCCCATGATTTTGTTTATAGCTCAGCAAAAAATCAGAGAGAGAAGGACTGGAAGGAGAGCACAAGAGAGAGAACACAGATTGTTTTATAAATTCTAAGACACAAATAAGTATCTTGGTACCTGCAGTTCTAGTTTGACCAAATAGAAAAAATATTTTGCACAAATTATCTGGAAATGGGTGTGTACAGTAAAATATTGCAAAGTCACTTGATATCATCTGAGAAATACCTGCAACTGTCTCAACCAAAGTCCATATTTTCCAGGCTGGGTACTTAAAGTTTCAGTCAATACAGTATTTTCTGTCTCTTTTATTCTTTTTGCACAAATGGAAAGTATTCCTCTTTTCCTGAACCCCACAGCCCGAGGTAGAACTCATCTTACTGAATGAAGAGCTGTTTGACTGTATCAATAAACTCCTTAGAAAGTTGATGCTGGTAAACAAGGATTTCTAGGACAGGATTCTTCTTTTCTTCATGAAAAAGAAGTGAGTCAGGTGAATGATGATTGAAGCAGCCCATATATCTCTGTTAATTTTAAGGAAAGTCTAGGATACAGGAAGACCCCATATGTCCAGCTGTACTTATATACGCGATAAATTATATTAACTACTGGCCAATGTGCATGTTCTTGAAGTTGAGAAGGATCACTGCAATCACATAATCTGATTTCCTGAATAACCAAGACCCAGTAATTTACATGATAATCTTTTCACTGAGCCAAATAAATTGCGAGCCAATGAAAAAAAAGTCAGTTTTTCCTTACCTTTCTTCTTCTTCTTCTTCTTATGGGATAAAACTCCTAGACCATCTTAAATTTAAAGTCAAAATTTAATGTTAAAAAGTTATTTACTAGAGTCTGGACCATTTCCACAACACAATTAGTAGGTTTGTTTTCAACCCCTTACCCAAAAATATGTATTGCCTACTTACTTTACAGCCGTGTTTGTAAAACAGTACAGCCCAATACTCAATGCCTTGAAAATCACTTCATATTTCCAAACTTATGGTGAAAGTAAGATTGTTTGGGGTTTAGAGTCACTTTATTTTGGTATTTTATATACATTTCATTATATCATGAAACTGCTTTTGTTTTGTCTTTTTATTGTAGTGCTAAATTTGGCTGTAGATTTTAATAACTGTGTTGTGCTTTGAGGCCATGCTGAAAGGTATTTTATCAATTTATTCTGTTATTACTCTGCCCAAAGGTTCACCTCATTTTCAGCAAAGGCCACTTATTTTTTGTGGAGTCATCACTTTTCCCCTCTATTCATTCATTCTCCCTTTTCCCCAGACTTTTCTTTCTCATTGAGAAGAACAGCTATTTATAAAGCATGGCTCTATGTGGTAGGATTATTCTACATTGCAATTTGCCTGGTGCCACCCTCCTCAGGAGCCAAAGGCACCAGGAATCACACCAGGTGTACCCTGACACTTGGAAAGAGGAGTATAAGAGACATATGAAGGACCACAGCTGGGAATTTATATTGGGTGCAGAAGAAACCAAAATAAATATCCAGAATTCGAAAGTTTTCGTCTTGGCTTTAATAGCTCTTCTAACTACTAAAGCTAGATTTGAGGAGATGGGACAGAGTTTGGCCATTCAGACATTTTCAGTTCACATCACCAGTCATGCAGCCATCCTGTGGCTTCATCAGCCTCATTGTGAAAATGTTATTGGAGACAGTATTGAAAGCCTTTCTGAAGGCAGGGTAAACCACATCCACTGCTCTTTCTAACAAGGGGAAAGAAAAGACTTTCAGAAAGTCTTTGTCTAAGTCTCTGAGGGAAGCAAATCCATCAAATAAGCTGGTTTATGATGTGAAATTAAAAAAAAAAATCATAAATTATCCTTTACTGCTGCCAATAGAATAGTCTTTCTCTTCCTTTTTTACAGAAGGGAGGATAAAGGTAGACCCTTCCAAGGTAGGCTATTTATATATTCCAAGTGGGACACTTAGGTGGGATTGCTTCTACAGTTCTACAACTGCTTTTCTTTCCACAACATCTACAAAGACAGCATAGAATATGGTTATATATTTGGACCTTAGCTAATTTCCTAAAGCTAGATTGGCTGAAATCAGGCTACAATTTAAAGTGCATTTTTCACCACTGCATCCCTTAGCATTTTGCTGCCTCAGTGTGTTTGAGTAGAACTGTTTAGCATAATTGCTAGTCATTTGGCTAGGATGCTGAGTACTGAGATGGTAATATCTACAGATGATGCATTTACTTAAATGACCACGGCTGAATTATCTGTCACTACCCTTTCTTGAAACAAAATATGAATTATGTAGAACGCTGATCGGACTTGGCGTTTCCCGTGCAGCATACTCCCTGCCTGATGCCTATACTGAGCCTTTATCACTCTTGACTAAAATCCATAAAACCCACCAGCAACAGCAGCAGAAAACTCTCCAGTGGATTTCACACATTGCTCTCTTTTATGGAATCAAAGTCCTGCTGAAAAGGAGAGAGAAGTCTGGGGTAATTTGGGGCATTTAGGGGTTGAGAAAAGAATACAGACATATTATGAACCTGACTTCTGCTCAAAACATTTGGAATTTTTTCAGAGGAAACTTTTCAAAAGTTTCCTGATCTTTGTTGGAACATTGTTCTACAGCAAAATCCCTCAGCTGCACTCTCTCAGCCAAGAAAGTTTTATTCCCAGTTTTCACACATTTTGTTCTGGATTCCTGGCTCAGAGAGAGAAGGGAAAGAGGCTCAACCACTAAATCTTTTCCAAGTAAGAGAGATGGCAATATTGCCTTGCAGCATCTCAAAACCTGTGCTTACAGTGCCAGCCAGAAAACAGAAGTGAAAAGACACACAGACACTTATCAGTTTTGAAAATTAATCTTTGTTTTCTTTTTTTCCAAATACTTGAGCTTATGGAGGTACTCTTATTTTATCCACATAAATCATCAACAAACAAAATCAGCAGGCAAGTCAAGAGCTGTGCAAACACTGGACAATTTTTTCTTTGATCAACTCCAAAACACAGTGGGACGAGAAGAGAATACTTCTTACTTACTCTCCACAGCTTAAAGACAGGTCTATATTTGGCATGGATCAAGCATGGAGCAACTTTAATAACAACACAAGACATAGTACTATAACCCAGGTTCATAAGCTTCTTTTTCGTTGCTTCAACAAAACCACCACTTAAATCAAACTCTCCTTAAGAAATGCTGATCTGCAGAATATTACCAGATGGGTCTCCTGCCTTCTGAAGAAAGGGGGAAATGAGAGAGCCTCATGTTTAACGGCATATGAAAGAAGAAATACAATGTGTAAACTTTCCACTGACGGATATAATAGTGTTCTCACTTTTAAAGAAAAACAGTACTTCCTAGCAGGAGGCCTGCAAGAAATTTAACAATTATTCAAGATTTAGTTGTACACCATGGCATTTTCAAACATGTGCAGAGTCTGTTATTTTTTGTAATTAAATAATTTAAATAATAAATAATGTAATTAAAATATATTTGAACTCTGCAATCCCTAGGGCTTGAACTGTGTGCAGAGAAGTGATGCATATTCAATGTGAAGTTTAATGAGTAAGAAAATGCAGAATCCTGGAAATCTGGTAATGCACAATATAGTTTTGGCACTCTCTCCCTTCTCCCCCATTCCTTTTTAGAGCAAAAGAGGGCCCAATTTACCAAATCAGGCTTTAAATCATTCACAACTCTCTTTTCCTAAAAAGGAAATATTGCTAGTTTTAGGATTTTTTTTAGCACAACATGTGGTTACCCAAATGTTTCCCTACAATAGTCCTAGTGAAAAGTGATAGGAAATTGACTCTGTAATCCTGTAAAAGCTATGTTTACTTTACCATCATCAGAATTTTACAGACTGTAGGAAATCATTACTTGTCTCTTCATTTCAAGGCTGACCCTGATTAAAAACTCCTGCTGAGATTTTCGAAAGAGGCTAATACTGTCAGAGCTTTGCTTTTAGGGATCATCACTGGTTTTGGTTTTCTAAGTCTGGCTGCTTTCTAAGGAGCGTTTCCTTAATATCAGTCTCTGTAAAGCCCTGCAACAAAAACGGAAGGGTCCCCAGTCCTACCTAACCTACCTCTACCTAACTCACTGAAGATGTTCAGTTTTGATGTTCAGTTTTCTTGATGTTGCCTGTCAGATAAATACAGTTTTGTCTCTGTGGCTGAGGCTGCTGATTTCATACAGAAGGACTTGGCTCTTCAAGCATGCTTTTCCCCATGAGTGGATCAGGCACAGAATACAATGCAGTTACCTCTGCCTTTGGGCAAGGGGCAGGGCTGGAGCCAGGAGGTGGGAGGACACACAGGCTTCCAATGCTTGAGCAGAGGTGCTGCCAGGTGTATTCCTCCTAGGGTACCAGGGTTTGCTGCTTTGCAAAGGGACAACAGAAGCCTTACTGTCAGTGGCCACATCAGGATTGCAAGCCTCATGTGAGCCTGACTCAGGGCTGCCCTCACCCCCAGCATGGGACAGTACTCATGATAAAATGTCAGCCTGACCAGGCTCTGATATTTTGCACACTTTTGTGGGCTACAAACATTTATGCTCACACTACTGATCATTCTGATTTCATAGACATTCAATATTTAACATTTTCATTGAGTTTCCCTTGTGTGTGTGTGGCTTTTGCCCCCTTTCAAGTCCCAGTTCCTGCAGCAGGAGAAGCTGAGTTTCTCCTGAAAACTGTCTGCCAGGATGATTGACGAAAATTTAAAACACAGGATTGTAAAGATTCAAAAACCAGATGAATAAATAAAATAAAATTTAAAAAAGGTCCTTACATTTTTATTGTTGTCTTAGCACTGATGGTTGTAAGGCCTGTCTAATGGTTTCAGGAGGCCAGAGTCGGGGGTTTGAAATCATTAGCAATATTGATGCCTTTAAGAAGTGAATGCTTAATACTGCCTTTCTTATGGCTGGGCATATTACTGTTCAGCCTGCTACTTTGATTATAGACAAAAGAGCCTTTGTTTCAAGTGCTAAAGTTCAAGTGCTAAAGTTGGTGCTGAAGACCCAAGAAAATATCTTGACATGAATATGGTGTACACATGTGTATGTGACCACTTTCTATTATATTTAGCTATTATCAGTATTTACATACCAGAGTAATTCAAGGTCTGAAATACGTGATTACAGAGCAGCCAAGGGATAGCTCCCCTGAGTGTTTTAGATTCCATCAATGGGAATAGGCTGTGTGCACATGTCCTTTTCCATCCCTGCCACATCAAAAATTCAAAATTATTAACTTAAGAGGTTCTTAAGATATTAAAGTAGTGACTGGTTTAAAGTTCTTGTGATTGTTCAGAGTAAGGTGAATTCTGTGTCTGTTTCCAGTTTTGGGCATGCCACAGAAAAGTATTTCCACTTCTAACACTGACTGACCTCACTGGAAACTTTGTGTGCCTACACTAGAGGTGGGCATGTGATTGTTTGCTATAGTATATACATAAGAGTGGGGCTCCTTCACTGAATATTTCCTTCAATATCGTATTGACTTCAAAGTTTTAATGTGTTTCTAAAAACTAATAATATAACACCCAGCTGCAGATGGCAGAAGGATATTTTCACCATTCAGTGAAATGTAGCTGCTTCTGTTCCACAACGCAGTTTGCTGTGTTGAGGACATGGAAGGATTTTAGAGTGATCAGAAGGTGGCAGCAGATCTCTGTTTCATTTCTCTGGAGGTGCCCTCAACCTCAGAAAGAGAGAAAAGAAAAGAAAGAATAAAGTTTAAAATTAACCCAATGAAGAAAAATGGTATCTCAACTTTAATGCCACAGGTAGCTATGAAAGGATTGTCTCCTACCTCTGCTGATCACATTGCACTAATTCAATAGTAGGTCCCTCATCAAATACCTTGAAAATTCAGCAGAAAAGGGGAAGCATCCCCACTGTGAATGGCAGCCTGGGAACTGGCCTCAGTTAATGTGCAACCAAGAGCAAAAGTGGCCTCAGCTCTCACACCAAACTCACCAGCATTGTATCTTTACTCACACTGAGCAAACACAATTACACATAAGCCTGAAGCATCTGTAGTTGAGCCAATGGGTCGGGTAATGCAGCTGTCATCCTTTCCAGGACCAGAACCCGTTTGCCTTTCCATCCCCTCTGGGAGAAATGCCTGGAGAGATGTAGAGGGAGGGTTTCTTTTATACAAAGGAAAAAGTTGCTCCTTTTTTCTGTGAACCATGTTCAGGGAAGTCGGCAGTAGGATCACAATGGATCCCCCTCAGATGGGGAGCCTTCTCTCTCCACGGGAGTCCCCAGGTGGTGTCCAGGCCAGGTAAGAGTCAGGAATGGGAGCAGATGCCTGTGGCAGCCCATCATGCTTGCTTTGGGTGCTTGCTTGCTGGATAGATGCCTGCAGCCTTCCCACCTTCCCTAACAAGGCAGAATCTTACAGGATTTTAAATCCTACATTTCTGTGAATCCTGATGAATGTGTATACAGAGGGACCCCCAAACAATCCCAGTTCATAATAGGGGCAAACAAAGAGGAATTATTGATGTGCCTGTCCATGTCCCACCTCTTCCTGTTTTTGCAGGATTATCCTCTTCAGTAAACTTGTTTTTTCACTTTTGATCTGTGGATACTACTTACAGATTGCAACTGCTCCAACCTATGAGCCACTGGCACAGAAGGTTCACTGTTAAAAAGGAAAAGAATTTGAAGAAGGAGGAACTGCTTAATAACAGCACTAAAAAGGTCATAATTAATGATTTAGCTGTAAAGGTGAGAAGCTGAAGCCCAACATTTACTAAATAGTGTATTGTTAAAAAGGGAAACTCCATCTGTGTTAATATTTTTAAGCAGGTGAGGTGGAGCTTACCAATGAAGGGAAGCTTTCTTTCTCTGGGTTGATCTTAGGTGTCAAAACACGTTTTAAATGAACTTATTTCCACTGGTGCAAGACAGCCAGCTTTGTTTGTTCAAGGACTGTCTCTGATTGTTTAACTTACCTCCTCTGGAAATAAACCAAAGCACTAGGTCTGATTTGTGGATACCTAAATCCAAAGAGTGGCATTAGTGCCCCACCTGACCACACCATAAGTCACACTCTTTTACTGCATCAAATCCGGTGATGTGGGTGGTTAATTTAAAATACATCTTTTATGAAAATAACCAGATTTGACTAAAGGACTGCATGGGACGAAGTGGAGGAGTCCTGCTGATTAGTTATCAGCCCAGTTAAACATCATACCTAATGTCCAGGTTGGATGTTCCTAACTGATACAGGAAAGGAAGCAGCTAAAGAGTCACAGGGGCAGTTAATCAGTTAATACACTCATAGAGACTTGGTCAAAAAGTTATCAGATATCTAGAATCAGAAATGGAAATTCTTGTCCATCTGTCCATGAAGATTTGCATTTCACCACACACTTCACAGCTTTCTGGTGTCTGCAGTTGGCATCCACCAGCAGGAAATTCTCAAGTTCTCAATTTGTCAGTATTCAGAACTTTGCTTCAGATAAGAATATATTTCACTAGACAATGTTAAGGAAATAAATCATAAAGCACAGATCAAGCTGATGGCTGTCTTTTTCTTGAGCGGCTTCTCATGTTAAGAACTCCCCACCTCCCCTCCTCTGATTTTCAGTGGAGACTATTGAGCTCAGCTCTAGTGCTGCCACTGAAGTTATGTTATATGGCTCTCCATTCACATAACTAAAAGCAGAAGCTAGCTTCAAAGTCTTTTAATTCAATATAATTACAATGTTAATTTTTATGATGGTTATTTTAATTTACTGTGAGTATAATATGCTTTGTAGAAATTATTATAAAAATTATTTTTCCTCATTCAGAAAGACTGTTTCCAGAAGATCCATTTCAAAACATCATCTCAGTTGAAATGAAGGATAACACACAAAAGGCCCAACCACTGGCATGAAAAGAAAAAGAGGAAAATAATGAGACAAGCAGTTCTTAGTAAAGGCTTCAAAGGGTGATGCTGTTTGGTGGAGCTATACCAGATTAGTATTGCAAAATCCTTCAGGATAATTTACAGGAAGAAGTTAATTTTTTAGGAGGGGGATGTCACTAGTAGAAACAGTGCCAGTATTATTAAAAAACGTGGTTTTGGAAAGGAGGTTGGAATCTAATCATTCAGAACCTTGAGGTAAGAAGACTAAAGGAAAGTGATTTGGAATAGTTTTCTGCCAAACTAGTCAACAGATGGCTCAGGGCCAGGACTCAGCCTGCAAGGACGTTTTTCTACCTTGGGGAACACTGGCCCGTCAGGCATGGGCCTGTTTCTATTCCATATTGAAGGAGGGAGAAGGATCTGTGCTTGGTCTGATCAACTGGAGTAGCACCATAGCAATATGTCTATATCTGTTTGGCCTCATAACATCTGTCTGGGAATAAAAATAGCCTTTAGAATATGAAAGTTGTCCATCCATGCTTTAGAGGATGAAAGAAATTCCAAGCAGGTGGGAGGGGCAGACTCCATGAGACATTTGGTCCACCTCTAGCAACTCAAACTGAAACTGATATGAACTATGCCCCTGAGGGGGTTAAACCTGAGGTAAGAATAAAGACCACTTCTTTCCTAGTGTCTTTTTTCTCAAGCTATTTTATAAAACTAACGGATGCTGATTTCCCTTGACTTATAACTATGACATGAAAGCATCTCCATTTCTTCCCTATTTCTAAAATGGTAGCAACCTGAACTGATTGTTACTATCATTTATAGGCTTAGTCATACTTAAATATTTGCTTTCTAAGTTTGACTATACTCTTGGTTAAATAAAAAAAAACAACTTGCCATGATTTTTACAAGTTACGAGGAATGTACTATTATACTCATTGCTCTATAGAGAAAGTAACATGGAACAAAGCACAAGACTAAGTTCCAGTTAGAGATGACTAAAAGGTATTATACTTCATGCTGGTATAAACATCATGCAGGTCAGTCTCCTCTTTTTGTGTCATGTTGTCTTTACACATGAATGGCTGCATTGACTTCAGTCACAATTTTCCTCTTGTAGACTTGTGCTAGAGAATAACTGCAGTTAAAGTTCTAGTGGCCCATTGAAAGTTCAACGTTTGTTTATCTGGAATGGGGAAAGCAATAAGAAGTCCTGATTACCTCTTTCAAGCTATGACACTTGAGCTATAACCCCACACAACACCAACTGGCAGAAGGCAGTGATTTTTCTAAAAGAAAGGGAGGATTCTGTTTCCAGTCTTGGTTTGTCCTGGCCTGAATACACTCACCTTCAAAACACACCACAAGACCATTTTTTCTGAAGTACATTTTCTGGAGAAGAGAGTCTATCTGAAAAAAACAGGGTAGAAATAATTTTGCACTTGCTTTTCAGCTACTGGTTTTTGTATCTCAGAATGAAGTTCTTTAGAAGTGAAACACTGGTGGTACAGGTAGGCTGTACAGGTGAGGAAAACCACATGAAACTAAGAATGTCATAGTATGTCAGATCGAAGGTCCATTCCATCTAATATCTTCTAAACAAACCTAAAAAAAAGACAAAATTAATCAAAATACTTCTGTGAAACGCATTCCCCAGTCTCTATTGATTCACATCTCAAGAGCTCCTTTGCATGTGATCTTTGCTTTGTTTAGATAAAAAAAAAAGCTGTACAGCCTACTGTGGAGGGAAAGGGCAGGCATTTAGGGGAAAGGATGGTTGAGAACACAGTAGAGGAGTTAAAATAGCAGGACGAGAGAGCAGGCATCTTCCTTGGTTTCATTGAAATGGGGACACTGACCTCAAGCATAGGGAAAATGCACTTGTGATCTACTGGCATTTGTTTTCTTACTTACAGCATTCTGTAGCTCTTGTCATATAAACTCGCATTAAATATGTGAGACAATCTACAGAGTACAGTATTACCCCCTTGTTGTACCAGGCTCAACAGCTCTACTAAACAACCTGAACTTTTTCTGAGTCCTATGGATGATGTAGCTTGGACCTTTTCTGATGTCCACTTGAGGTGATATGAGCTACAGTGAAAACCTTTCAAATAAGTTCTTTTATACACTTACTATTTGCTAGTAGGAGCAATATTTAGAGTAGGGAAGGACTGGTGGTGAAAAGAATGTTTTATTTCACAGTAAAAAGGAAATATTTTAAGAGTACTTCCTATGGCAGTAAAGTAGGGACTATTTAAACATGACATCCGTATTTATAATGAGTGCACTTTGATCTGTAAACAATCCTTAAAAATTAAATAGGGATATCGGTTTTAATAGTTCTTTTGCTAGCCCTGACCTACAGGTGTGCACAGAGACCACGTTTCCTACTGCAGTCAATTGACTTCCCCTGATTTACAACATTTCCACTCCCTGCTCCATGTGCTCCAGAGGTTTGAGTTCCATTTTTCTATTCGGACCTGACCTGGATTCATTTTATTTTATTTTATTCCCCAGCTATTCCAGGCAGCAAGATAAGAATTACTTTCACACATGACTCTTTGTTTGCATAACACTTGCTTCCACTTAGTAACAAATACATGACTATTTCAAGTTACATTTCCTTTGAAAAACAATGGTTTAATTTGAGCTGTGAACTGTTCCTTTACACTCCTTTTTTTTCCCAACCTTTTTCAATATGAAGCTTCAATTAAAATCTAAAAGGCTGACTCAAGTTTTATACCCAGCTCTGTTTGTGCACTTGGGGTTTTTCCTGAAGTTTGTACTAAATGGTCATTTTAGAGACACATTTCATTCAAAATTCAGTAGCTCTGGGAGAGAGACATGCAGCATTTCTGTGTGCTATCATTCCCCCAGGGACTTTCCAGGTGTGAGTTTTTGTGCTTTGAATGAGTAGGAGGAAAGACGAGAAGGTGGGAAACCATCCCTCTTAGCCAGCAGAAACACACTGATAAGGAAGCTGTGGTGAAACTTGTGACACCTACTTTACTCTTCTGAGAGAGGACTCTGGGGCAACTAGGAATTGAGTAGGTACTGATAATTCTGTTTTTCTGTGCAATCACAGAGAACAAAAGATTATAGGAAAGTGAAGGGGATCCACCTTATCAGCTATGTCCACAATGCATCCTAGGCAAAATAGGCAATTTTCTGTGGCTCCTCACTTTGGTTAAATGCTGTTAACTTTACATTTTTAGCTCCTGAAAGAATTAATGGCAAATTCCACAAAAGAAACCTGGCAAAATGTGGTTCATTGTGGCACACATTTCTCCAGAAGAAAGTATGAGAGTGTCCTCGTTAAAAAAATCCAGGTTCAGGAATTATGCTGTAGCCCCACAGCCAGCAACCTCAAGCAAAGCTGTTGACAGCCTACTGCTTGCAGAAGGTCCCTTCTCTTAATCTGATATCCAAATACAAGAACACCAAAATCCAATGTAATGACTTTGATGTACAAGTTAGATTTCACAAGGTTATTCCATTATCAGCTATGGTGAAGGTAAGGAGCCCAGCACAGATGCCATGCTTTCCACAATGATTTTTTGCCCTCAGCTGATGAACCACATGTGAACACAGGTATGGTACTGTTGGGGCAGTAGGAAGTTAAAGCCACTTCAGCCACACCTGCACTACATCCTTGGATGCAGGGTCTGTGTGCAGTGCTCCTCATGGCTCCTGCTGGCACCTACATTTCATACAGTCTGTGATGACTGGCTGTGTCCTGCACCTACAGGTTTATCTTTTCTGAGGGCCCCAACACACTCATTAAATACAAGGTCTCAACAGGACATAGCTGAGCATAAAACCACCTGCAGCCCAAAGTTATTCACTCCTTAGCTTGAAAGAGAAGATGAGCCTGATATCAGTTATAATCTTGCTAACTCATGTAAACAGTTGGAACTGGCCACATTTTTCTGTAAATGAGATTAATTTTATGTGACACACAACTTGTTTGCTTGGTTTGTCATGTGCGACACCAGCTCATTGTAGATGGTTGAGCGGATACAGCACTTGAAAACTTGTGAGGAATAACAAACTTGAAAAAAGCTTTCAGTGCAGCAGCAGTAGAATCAAGAAATATATAAAGATTCCTTCTTTATAAAGTTGCAGAAAACAAAAGATGGAAGATGTCTCATTTTTACTTTTCATAAGAAGTATTTCAGGAGCTGAAAACAGAATCACAACCATGGGAAAGCCCAACCAACCTTTCTGAGTAAGAGGAATTATTTAGAATGTTACTCTTTTAAATTAAAAAGCATGCTTCAGCAATTCTTTTTAATTATTAGGAAGTAATTTTTTGTTGCATTTATCTTTCTTGCATATTTGTCCATGCTCACTGAATTTTTCCTGGCATGAACATAGAACATTTTGTATAGGCCTGATCTGCATTCGCATCAGTACAGACATGGCTGTAGATGTTTGGTTTCCTTCTGAAAAATTTAAACTGGTTCAAGTGCTGTAGTAGACTGTTACCCTAGGATGGAGACATTTTATCTTTATTTCATTACAGCAGTCCAAATTTTTGCATTTGATAAGGCCTTGGTATGTGTAGTAAAAATGAGATGCTGATCTTAATCAGCCTATTAAGGACAGTCTGCTCTTGCCTTTGATTACTTAACTGTATTTCACTATAGGAGAATCTCTCCTGCCAAAGTCAAGACCAATGTTCATAATCGAAAGAACAAATATCTCTAAGCTACCAATTTTACCTTGAGGGACTTCCTAAAACCAGAAAGGAAAGTATAACGAGGAAAAAACAGGAATTAATTTATTTTGTCACTTATCATAAACATCAGAAGAAAAGGAAGTTTAAAACCCTGAAAGCTAAAGCAGCAGCTATAGTCATGCTTTTGGCTAATTCAGGTTGCTTATTCTTCATTTCGATTTTAATGACTCACTAAGGTGTGTGACTACAACTGGCTATTATCCTTTTAATCACGATTTTTCCAAGACAATACTTGAATTTAGTTCTCTCATAATGTAAACATAAGATTTTTGTTATGTTTTACACTGTTTTGCCTAGGTGAATATACACATGTGCATTGAGTATCAGCCTGCTCACAACATATCACTGCCGCCGTTTCTCAGAGGGATGCTATTTGCTTCCCTGTAGGAACACATACATTCAAAATAGACACCTTGAAACACAATCACCAAGATTTGCAAGTTTATTCAGCTCCCAGAAAGAAATCTTGGAGAAAAATTGGACAAAAAGCACTTAATCCAATGCATGCAGAATTGGCTGTCTTACAATGTGAATACAAACACTCAGCGTACTGGAGCCAACTCATAGATGAGATGGAATTGGGTGACGGGGTATGGAAGGGGGGGGGAAAGAGAGATTAAGAGAGAGAGAGAGAAGAAACAGAAAATCTCAGACTCCAGTCAGAATATCAAAAGCTGTTCCTTTGTGTTTTGTTCAACAATTGCTTGGTATGAAGGGGTAGTTATCCGCTTTATCTGAAACTGTCATTGCATAAAATACATAAACAGAGCACTCCTAGAAGAAATTGAGATACAGACTTTAGAATCCTGTCAAACAGAAAAGAATAAACATGGGCCTTCCATGACCTGGTCAAATGCTCTGTAGCTATCACCTTGATGCACAGTGAGTTTGCACAAACAATCTCCTGCTGTGGTCCCTCTGTGATCTGTCATGAGTTTTTTCTGTATGCAAGGACTTCTGTCCAAATGCTTTTGGTTTGGTTTTAGAGCACAGGCTTGCTTGGCAGCTTCTGTGGCCTTGCAGAGGAAGACTGCCCTCTGAATCCTCCTCAGATTTTGCTGTGAGATGGAGCCCAGGTAAACTGTAGTTAGCATGGACACTGCTTTGGTTTGTGGGAGCCTTCAGCAAGGAAATGTAGTGACATCTTCACAGCTGGGGGCAGCTCCATTAGCATTTTCAATCCTTTTTCACTTTACTTTATGTGACTAATGCCTCATTTTGGAACCTGATCTCAAGTGTTATGCACCCTTAATTTGGACAAAGAAGGACACTATGTTGAGAGTCACAAATCTGAGAAGCAAATGGAGAAAGAAAATATGAGTGCCAGGTAGTAAACACAGAGCTAGTAGATAACATTAGGTGCATTTCAGCTCATAAATTACAGTTTAACTGTCTCGTATAAACCATCAATTCTAAATACGCCTTTGCACACATTATGTTTGAGACAAAAAACTCATAATTTGCCCAGGCTGCTAAGCTGCATCTAGGAAGGAACAAGTAAAATCATAGAATGTTGGGTTTTTCAATATAACCCATGCACAGCTGTAAGCTATTCTCTTTCCAACTTGGATAGAACATCAACTACAGCCATTCTGCAGCTTTAGGATGATAAATCAGAGAGGCCTGTGGAAGAAATGGACATCAGTAAGATGCAGAAAATAACAAATGAGTTCCTCTTTTAACTTTCATGTTGAAGTGTTCAGTGTCTTATGCCCCAAAGCTATATAATAAGGAAAACAAACTTTCAAAGAGCTTTGAAAATTTGCAAGGATCACCTCTGTGTATTCCCAGCCAGAGATAAGGCTACAAGTGCTATAGAACACATGGCTGAGTAGCAAAGAAAAATAAATGAAATTTAGAATATCTTGTCTCCTAGCAGATTATAGAGCCACATAAACCTGACACTTAGACTCCTGACTGGCATTTTATGTGTAGGAGTGATTTGTGTTATACAACTATGGGAGTCAGAGTCAAAAAATGTTTGGCTTGTTACAAGGGTTTGTCCGCTGTCAAGGAAATTACTGATAGCAATAAAATTTAGGGATTTTTTTTGGTAAGGTAAGTCTCAGTCAGGTAGAATCATTCCTCATAGTCCCTCTCCCTACCCAAACAGACATATTTCAACCCTAAAAGGGAACCCATATGAAATTTCCTTCTACATTCATCCTTTTAGCTATAAATAATATATTTTCTACTGTACAAAATAAAATCCATTCTGTCTTCAGGTGGTCTCAAGGTAACTACTTGCATATCTAATTATTGTTTCTTTCAGCATTCTGAGACAGTGCTTTTTTATCTTGTAATCCACTAAATGAAACAATCAATTTATTTTCAATAAAAAAACTTCAGTATAGGAACAAAATATCATAGGGCGGTGCCCAAAACAGCCCAATGCCATAATATTTTCTCAATACAGATACATGAAGAAGAAGAAGAAGATGAGGAAGAAGAAGAGGAAGAAGAAGAGGAAGAAGAAGAAATAATGTGAAGCCTTGTGCTACTCTGTCATTCTTAAGTCTCTCTGCAGCATTTTTTTCTTGCTCCTTTGGAATACCTGACTTTGGCATCACAATATTTTCCCCACTTGTATCAGTTTTCTCAGATTGATCCTTAGTTTATTTTGTCTTCTCCATAAGATTCTCCTTCTCTTTATTTTTCCTCTATTGTTTGCACCTTCTTTTCAATTTAGCATTAACTGTGAATTTAATTAAACTGTGGTCATTAATATTCATTTTATATGCCTCACTAACTGAATCCCTCTTCTAGTTCTTAAAGACACTTAAATAAATAAAACCTAATAGAGATCCCTGTGGTACCTCACTAGACACTTTAACCTAGTTTGGTACTTGCTACTTAACTGTTTACCAAGCTCCTTTGAACACTCTTCAAACCACAGAAGAGCACGTATATTCAAACCAAACTGAATTAATTTTTTAGTCCAATTTTCATGAGACTCCATATTGAATGCTTTGGCTGAATGCAAATAACTTACATATCTCACTTTCCCTTTTATCTGTGGAGGTGCTGATTCTTCAACACTTATGATCATACTTAATTTTAAGCATGTGTTTAAAGTAAATGAAAGTAAACATTATTTGCAGTTAAATGAGTCACACACGTGCTTGCAAGATGGCGGCTTATTTTTCTGCCTCAAAAATGATTACTGTAAATATGGGGTCTTACTGTATTTCACATCTTTGTCTTCAGAAATACAATCCCCCCAAATGCAAAGAGCTATATATCATGCCTAAATTCTCAGTGACAGATAAGTCTCAATTTTGCTTGGTAATATATTTACAGGGAAAAAAAATCAGAAATAGTGCAGCAATAAAGGATAAAACAATAAACTCACACACCAATAACCAAAGATTTTACAAAAAACTCATGAAGAAAAAGAAATGAGAAAGAGAATTTGCATAGCATGTGCAACTATTCCCATCCAAACTAAAGATTAAAATCTATGTTCTCCTATCAGAACATGCAGCTGTGTTCTTGCCAACATTAGTGCTGAAGCTGTCAAAAGTTAGGCCAAACCCCTAAAAGATATATGACAGTGTCAGGCAGGCTTATCATTTACTGTAGACTTCTATAAAAATATTTCCAATTTCTATAGTACTGATTTCTCAGCCCTTTCAACTACAGCATCACAAAAAAAAGCATTACACACTAGAATAGGAATTTAAAAATATAAAATTCCTTTAAATTTAAAATATGAGAGTAAACTAAAATGCCCAAATTTGATAAAATCAGCTCACCTTTCAAAGGCAAAATTAGGGGAAAAAAAGAGGATCACGGCAGGGATTTACTTTGAAAAAAAAGTGGAAAATCATCCACCAATTTACAGGTGACTTTGTCTGCAGCCCCTGACATCTTTCCATTTCAAAAAGCAAAGTCCAAATTATCCTTGTTCTCCAGCAGTGGATCTGACACCTTCTGCAGCAGGGCTGACTGATGATGAGCCGTGTCACCAACACGCCGCCTTTTGTTGCAGTAAATGGCTCGTGGCAGGGATGCTGGCTCAGATGACGGGTCCCCTTGTAGCCTGTACAACAGCAGGGCTGGTACAGAGCTTTTGAAGTTTCCTGTGAATGGAATCCTCACGGAAACGGGCAAGGCAAAATGTTTAGAGATGGTCAAAGAAATGTAAGAATGAGCACAAAGAACATCTGGTGAGAGACACTTTAAAAATCATGCCCTCAAAATCTTAACTTTGCTGATGAGAAATATTGAATGCATGATGTATTTACAAACACATCTGGGACAAATACATTTTACTCTAACAGAGGTGAGTAGATGGCCAATGGTTCTTTTAAACAAATATGTTGAGAAGGAAATTCACTCTTCATTTGGAGTCTGGCAAAGATATTTTCTCACTTAAAGTCTTTACTTACAGAAAAATTAGACAATTTAAAATATACAAATCAATACGGAAGAAAGCAGCAAAGATTACTTTCACCATAATGTCAGAAGTGACTTTTTTGTCTGTTCACAAGCACCAATTTAATTTCAAATAATCTAGACACATACATCTGTTTACATAAATATTTGTGCATAATTTCGTTTGTAGTTGTCTATGTACTTTGTAAGTAGATATATTGAGAAGAATATATCATGCTATTTTACTTCAAATTAAATTGGTAGCTTCCTACACATATAATGTTTATTTTTATATAAATGTTTTAAATAAATTAATGTTACTCAATTCAAGTGAACAGAATAAATAACAAAACAGGTTTTATTTAAAATAAATAAACTAGGAGACCAGAGAAAATTACTCTAAGTGCAAGTGGCAGACTGGGGAACTGAACCCAGAAGTGCTCAGTGATGCCAACAGTGATTAGATTGCCTCTGAGTATTGAATAATGAGCAAAACTCTTGGGACATAAATATGAGGAAGCAAACTCTCTAAGAACTTCCTCCCTTAGATCTCTTTCATGCCTACAATCCTGCTCCCATTGAGTGTTCCAGCAGCTCTTGTGTCAGCTCTGCTTAGCCATCTTCAAGGATCTTCAAATTTTACCCTGGTACCTTTTGCTTGAGTAACTGTGCTGCTCAGGTCCATTGAGATCAAAATGAAGCAGCCTGGAAAAAATCACAAAGATCCATATTAAAACCATAACGAAGAAATTATGGTTCTCTGCCCTGTAAACCTGATCATAACCTTCTGACAGGATTGTTTCCACTGAGGTCAAACAACTGCCAAATATTTCAATGGGACAGTACAAGCTAAAATTTACAGAGGAATAAATGTAAACATTATTTGTTGTAGCAAGAAAATTGTATTATTCAATTTGATCTTCATTTATGTCCTGTGCACCATGAGGTGAAAATTTTATTCTATCTTTTGAGAACCCTATTTTGTGTGTATATAAAATATGGACCTAACCATTCTATGGAGCAGTGGAGTGTAATGCAAATTATAAAGCTAAGCTGAGTTGAACTCCCTCTATATTTTGGGCATTATTCACATGAAATAAATTATTCACATGAAATAAAGTGCATTAGTTCAAGTGAATTTGGAATTTTTTCACCTTTATGTATTCTCCTTTTATTGTATTTTCTTCATTGTTTGAGAAATATTAGCAATAAATGTTTTATTTTTTATTGTGAATAAATATTTTAAATTACATACATACTATATAATAAATAATGTAGTATAAATATTAAAATATTATATGAATGCTGATGTTTCTATGCTTGTTTCATCTGTATAAAACAGCACATTATTTTCATTCTTAAAAAAATATTTATTTTTTTTAAGGGAAAATGTGATGTTGTCTTATCTGAACTTTCTATCTTTAAATTTTACTTTTGAGATTTCCTATATCTCATGCTGGGTTACCAATAGAGCAGACACCAATCTACACCAATGAAGACTGTGTATGTTACAATCCAGTCCCTTTATATTGTATTTCATTTACTGCACAAACATAATTATCTGGACTGCCCTATTATCGAATCAGCCCCAAAAGACCAATTTCCCATGTCTTACACATATTTATAGGATTTGAAGACTTCCTGAATGTTGTATTATAATGCTAATTAGTGTAGTGTCTGATTGTTTAAACAAATCACTTACCCTTTGTTGACAGTTAGTATGGCTAATGAACCCATAATTTTATAACTTTAGGAGGCTCCTTTCCTAAAGTGTGCTCAAACATCAGAGATGATACAGAAGTATTTCCAGAGGTCTCCTCTCCCAGCAGACAGGATTGCCTATATGCTTTGAACAGTGACTGTGTTTACACATGCTTAATCTTTAAAAGAGGCCTTGCTTATCAGCAAAGAGCTTGTAAAGATAATAGACTAATTCTTCTCTATTCCCTGTCAGATGTCACAGAACAGCAACACTTAGGAAATTCAGATCTTAATACAGACCTTTGGTCAACAGCTACCCTCAATTCTGTCTGCCTCCAGCAAATAATTATGCTGACCAGAAATAAAATAATTTAATTGATCAGTGTAATATCTCTGTTCCACATGCACCTGCATTTTTTCATCATGGTAAAAGCATGTCTTTTTAAATTTTTAGATGGCCAAATAGGGTCTCATTTTCTCCCAAGGTCTGGAAAAAGCATTTGCCACTTCTTACCACATAATGTGTAGCTTTTAGGATCAAATACTAAGAAAGCAGATATTGGGATAAAACGTTTCCTTCCACAGATATCTATTATTAACATGAGAGTAAAAGTAACAAACTGAAAGTGAAAAAAAATGTTGTCCAAGGCCAACATGGAAAGGCAAGGTTTTCCATATGTTGGAGTTTTTTTCCTCCTGTAAATAATTAACCTACCAGAGCAACTAAACATGATTCTCTCTGTTTTCCCAGACTAAATATCAATTTTCAGTATCTTCATTGGAAACCTTGCAAAAGAAATAATACATTCCTTCCAAAGCATTTATAAATATTGAAGTAATCCTGTTCAGCCCTGCTACAAAGCTCTCAGCTGGGAAGCCATGGTAACATCTCTTTAGTATCTGAAGAACAACCACCCCTTCCTTCTAGGCAATTCCCTACCAACTCAGTTCCATCCCTCCAGCATCTTTCTACACTGCAGAGTCTTTGTGTCTCCATTTTTCTCCTTTGCGCGTGGCACATGGCCTGGAGAGGCCATCTGAGAAGTCACAAGATCTTTATAGTCTCAATAGCCCAACACTTGACCTCTCCGGAATGCTCCTGCTTTCAAGTCTTCTGCCAGATGAGTGAAAAGGCACACACGGGCTCAGGGAAAGCCTGGAGGTAGCACCTTTTCCTATTGTTAAACCTCCACTTCACAACAGATAGCATCAGATAAAGTATTGTTCTCTGCTATTGCACTGGAGTCCTGCTACAATGGCTTCTTTTTTGGAATGGATGATCAAGATTCCTGATTTTAATGGCTGTTGAAGAAGCTTTGAATCACAAAGCGGAGGCCCAAAACACATTGATCAGGTTCTCTTGAAAGGCTTTGAGTTTGGATTTTGGCTTTTCTTTTTTTCCCTTTCTTTTTGTAATTTAAACAACAAAGGCAGAGGCTGGGATGCTGGATTCTGAGATGCTCTCAAATGCTATCTTTTTATTAAAATGAGATAAAAAGCAAAATGTTGTCAGGGAAAGACGTAAGTAAAAGAGTAATTCTTAGAGAAAAAATGTTTTAAGAACAGCTCATGGGACTCTGAAAGATCATGTCTATTCCTTTTTTTTTCTGTTTTACAATTTATACATTCTTTATTTTAATTTTATTAATCTTTGCTTTACCAGGACATTCAGTAAACTAACTATGCTCAAATCCTCATCACATCAATAGGAAGTCAGTACATAAAATAAAAATACATTATTTTTCCATACTGTGATAACAAGTTAATGTACTCTTAGTACATACTCACCTGCCTTTTTTACATGAACATTACCCTCAAGCACTTTACTTGAGGTCTTTGTCATTCTTCTGCTGAGATTAATTCTCATAAGAAATATTATTGTGCTTCATGAAACCAAAATACTATAATGTACAGCTTGCTTGCTTAGGGAAGAGGTGAGCATGGCTTCTCTTTGCATTGCAATATCTATTCCTGTTTTGAGAACAAAAGTCACTCTGGTCACTGTCCAGGACAGGAAAAGCATCATGTCTCTTTTTCACTCTGCATTATGGGATTG
Source organism: Irena cyanogastra (assembly GCA_013397155.1). NCBI lineage: Eukaryota > Metazoa > Chordata > Aves > Passeriformes > Irenidae > Irena > Irena cyanogastra. The sequence continues at coordinate 600,667 of VWZV01009545.1, read as the reverse complement.
GTTTGGTTTTTCTCATGAGTAAAAGAAAAAAATCCAAACAACCAAGCAACCAAGCAACCAGAAAGCCCACCAAGGTTCAGGAGAAGATCATGTGCAGCTGGGTATCATTCTAACCGGGAATTGTGGATGAGTTTGAGAGTGATTCACAGAACATAGCTGAGAAGCATCATAGGACCACAGTTTGGGCATAGAATGTAGAGGTTTACCCTCAGGTAATTTGACACCCTAAGATGCTATGCTGCCATGCTGTTCTATTCTAGAGAAATATTCCCCAAGTAATTCCAATATAATACTACCCAATTTTGGCTCAAAACAAAAGGAGAAATAATTTTACGCCCACTTACACTTTGCAATGAATGATGGCACCTCAAGTCAATTTTCTTCCTGCCATACCTGGCAAAATATAAAAACTAAAAAGCAAATCAAGCAGGAACTACCAGGGAAGGAATTCAAAGAGCTGCTTGTAGCCTAAAGCAGAAGTCTTCTAATCCTCTTGGGCTGGGTAGGTTGTCCAATTTCATTTTGTGGATGTTGTTAGAGAGTTGCTCAAGAAATGTTATTTAGTACAAGGCAAACCATGTCAACATCTTGACAGTGTACAAGACTGCATTTTAGAGCTACGACATTTTACAGATCCCACCTAATTTATTAGAACACGTGCACCCATTTTTTTCTTGCTTTTCCAACAGGAGTAGTCTTCCCCATACACCCAAGACTGTTGAGACATTGTTTCCTGAAACTGAAGCCTCTCTAATGGGCAAGAATGTAAAATACTAGCCAGAAAAACTGATTTTCCTATGGTAGAAGGAGCATCTGTTGCATTGTCCACCACGGGGATAGTCAAGCTGTGAACTTGCAATGTATGTAGCACTTGGGAACTTATAGGATGACCCACCTAAAAATTTACACTATGCAATGGATATCAGGGCATTCTAGTCTCAGATGACTCCACAGTACAGTCAGATTTCACTATTGGTTACCTTCCTCACACTACTCCTTACAAATTCTAACTGAGGCTGAAGATACACAAAGAAGAAAAAGTGACTTGCCAAAACCATGATGGCTTTCTAATTTCATGTCTCCCATCCAGACTTTTGCTAGGCTTTTGCTTCCTGAATCAGGCAGGCAAGATGTAGAATTATATACTCTAACTATAATGAAATTTTGGAGTTCATGATTTCACTTTTCTATTGTATTTATTTCTATCACAGTACTGGTGGGAAGTTCCAGTCAGGAGTAGAATCCCAATGTGGTAAACCTACATAAGCACCTAAATAGAAAGATGTAGATAACACCTGAAGAACAATCCAGGGCAAAACCTATCATGGATAGGAAAAGTAGACCTAGTAAGTTGTGTATGGCCAACAAGGTGAAAAATTTGAACCAGTCTGCAGGATGGCACTGGGGAGGAAACCATGGCTGCCAGTTCAGACATCCTGCAGACTGCAGTATGAACTGCAGACTGCTGCTTCAGAAAGGTTCTGCTCAAAACCAACCCCTAGACACTGCACCAAAGGCTCTGAATGGATCCAATGCTTATTGGAAAGAGTGCACCTTCTACTTCATTTACATCTAAGCTGATAAAGAAGAGTATAATTGAACATGCTTCCCTCTTTAGAGTAATTTGTTCATGAATTTGTTCATGTTCATTGTTACCCTGAAAGCAAGTAGGCATAAAAAGAACTCCTTCCTCAACCAGGGAAAGAATGCAAGCACATTCTTACACAGCCTGTGTACAGGAAATCATTCACAAACCTTCAAAGGCATTGATGGGGGAAGGGACAAGTCTGGAATGGCATTCCTTGGGCAAGAGCACATGAAAGTCTGGTTGGATTAGTGTAATATATTACACAAATGTGACACAAAAATGTTCATGGATTACACTTCCTTCACTGTATCATATTAGCACCTCATCATCCCAGCCTACCACAAACAGATGCTAACAAGATATGAGAAGAGAGCTAGAATATGCTGAGGTTTCTGTCTCACATTAGTAGTATGCATAATACACTGTGATTCCGCTTGCCAACATGTGATGCACAAATTACTAATGCATAATCTTTGAAAAGAACCGAAACAAAACAAGGCATTAGGATGAAAAGCGTGTTTACAATGTGCTGCAAAAATGAAAACGTGTGCATTGTGTGTGGAGAAAATCTATCCCACCTCCTGCAAGATCACAAAGATAGAATGGAACGTGTTAAAGTCCCTAACTGGTACTCACTAGAAATGCACTGTTCCCTTCCAGTGATTTTCTTAAGACATTTTTGAGAAAGTCTTAAGGCATTGATTTACTCAAATTGTATTATTTTAGCAGGGTTCATATGGTCTTTATTTAACTGGATCTTTTCTTTGTGAGTGAAGTTGGCCTTGGTGTCGAATCTGAGGGAAGCATCAGTCACGTGCCAGCCCAAAGCCTCTGGGATACCTCCACTCAGTAGACTTTCTTCCTCACATTTAATCCTACAATTCATTACATATGATGATACTACACATAGACAACAGCCTTATTATACTGGCTCATTTCCTTTTAAAGGGCCAGAAGGCTATGCAGATGCCCATGCTCACATTTATAAAGAAAGAAGTACTTTTGCCCCATGCAGCCTCGCTTGCCATTAAGAAATAAAATCCATGAATTATGCCTGTGCATATTTGAAGATGCCTTTCTTTCATGAGCAACGGAAGAAATTTGCAGCTGCTGAAAAAACAGCCTTCCAGATTGCCCTCTCAAGTGCTTTACTGCACACGAGTATGTGGGAAATTATTAATAATAATAATAAAGAATGAAATGCACACTATATAAACTGGGTTAAGCTGTGCATCAGAAGTTTATTTTTGTTTGGTTTTAATATATTTACATGGGGGAAATAAATATGACAGATAAAATCTCCTTGGCTTTCTCTCTCACAATGGTAATTATGCCAGGCCTTCAGTGCAGTAAGGTTACAATTATACAACCCTGTTTCTGGTTTCCTCTAGACATATGTGCTATACATACATTGCACATAAATTGGCTCAGTCTAATTATTTTTAAATAACATGTATGCTTTTAAAAATAGTAAGCAAAAATGGAACTGCCTAAATCTATTGTGGGTCATGTTTTGTTTTTCCCCAGGCATTAAAAACCTGTGTCTGATCTTTTCTTGAAAACATTTTTGAGGGGGGCAGGGTAGGGGGAAGATTTCCTCTCAGGTTGAAAACCAGATATGCTTTGCCCTGTTCTGTGTCCATCACAGCCACAGCACTCCGGTTTGAACAGAATCTCATCTGTTAGAACTCAAATATGAAGTTGTAGCCAGAAAAGATTGGTTTTTTTACTCATGTGATTGTAAATAAGGGGTTATAAGGCGTCTTTGGACACAAACATGTTCTTATTACCTTGGAAAAAACTTGCTTGTCAAGCAGCTGAAATATAATTTTTCAAAAATTTATTACTTGTGAGATAACCCATAGCACATTATTTCACAATGCAAATCAGGCCTCTTGTGGGAGGAAAACTGTAGCTGCTGGTGGCATTACAGTGAATGAGCCCAACGGTGGCAGTTCAAGTATCCTGACAGCTTATTTTTGTCAAGGACATCAAAGATGCTGGCAACAGCAAAGTCACTACAATCATGCAGAAGTGCTGGGAAAAGCATGGGGTGTAAAGCACTGATGTCTCAGCACCACTGTCACCTACCTGCAGGAATCTGATGCTCCCTAGTGCTTCAAGGAGTGGCTGGACTCCTCCCACGGCTTCTGTAATGCCATTACTGAGGTGCATCTGCCTTTTCCTCAGCTGATTTCACTGTTTATAGCACCTTTAGCATTGAGAGAAGCTCAAAGAGCACACCTTGGCAAAAGAATTATACAGGGAACTGCTAAGAAACAATGAGCCCAGCATGGTGAAGTTTACACATCTAAACATTTGGGGTAAGTCGTTACCCCACCTGGTCATGGTCTAGAAGAAGCCAGAAATCCTAGTTCCTAGTTCTCTGTCCAGTCCCAGAGGTCTAATCACTTACAGACTTCTTTTTGTACCTGGTCTGTATCTCACATTTAACATATTTGAAATAATAAAGAGAGGAAAAAATGGTACATTTATGGTATTTAGTTAAATTACACAAACATTAAATAAAAAACTGAGAGGGTTCATCACTGTGATTCAGGTTCCATTCTCTCTGTCACCCAAAAAAATGGGGAGCAAGGAACTCAAAGCACACTGCCAAGTGTGTTCACACTCAAAGGCTTTTTCCTACAGAGAGTTGGGTGGGAGGAGTCTGAGTTTTCCTCACATGTTATTTGCTTATTTGACTATCATTGGTTGACATTATGTCAGCTAGTTAATGAATGAATCTGGTTTTACAGCTTTTGCACTTGTGCCTAGAGGTCACCCTACACATATTTTCACAAATTAGAAAAATAAATTAATTAATTTAACTTATTTTCTACTGGGAAACTGCACACCTGAAATAACAACTATTTTCTCCAATGTATTTAGTTGTGCTCTGCCAGAAGGAATTTCTTCCCTCCTCCTTGGCTGAAAAGCCCTCTTAGCCAGCAGGTTGCAACCAGGCACTTTTTAGTAATAATGACTTTATAAACTCTCATATACACAGCCAGCCCCAAGTTACCAGCTACTTCCAAACAACACATTTCAATTCTCTAGCTAAATGAGGCTTCTTTCCCCCCTCATGTTGTGTGTACATTGCACAGATGAAGTTTATCTGCCTGAATTCAGGCCACCCATGCGGGCACAGAATTAAAGAGCCTCACCTCCCACGCAGAGTTTCTCCTGTCCTGCTGCCTGCTCACTTGAGGCCCCTTGACTGGGCCAGGCAGATGGGCAATGGTGGCAATCAGAGTGAAGTTTGGAGACTTTATTTTCCAGGGGCTAGGTGGAATAAAGATTAAAGCCCCATTTCCTAAGTTTATTTTTGATTTGGGAAAAATACCAACACCTAGCCAACCTGCTCATGGAGATAAATGTAGGAAAAAAGTAACAAAAAGTGATAAACATATATACACTACAAATCAGATACTATTTTGAATAGTTTCCCATTCAAGACATTTCTCTTGACACTTTTCCTTTTTGTTTTTGGCTACATCATTCTCAAAAAAATCATGCCCAAGATGATAATGCAGCAAAAACCTTTCTGATAAGTAAGATAACACCTCTTTTGACTTGCATATGATATTCACGTCAGAACTGAAATCAACTTAAGATTTGGTTGGGGTGTTTTACCCTCTCACAGCCTCATGTTGATTTTGCATATCAGTCTGGTGACTTTTTACAGACAATTGTATGTGAAACTTATATACTGTGTAATAAAACCAATTTTTTATCTTGTTTTCTATATGATTTCTGAAGGAACTCAGTTACTTTTAAAACTGAGAATTTTGTATATGCAGTGTATATACTCAGCTACACCCTGAGTGAAAGAACACAGTAAGAAACATTCTCCTAGTTCCTTATATTTCTTTACTATTCTAATTTGCCTTTTGCATTCTTTCTGAGAGATTTTAAAATCACAATGATTTCTCCAAACAGGTAGCTCAGTCTGGGAAAGAAGAGGATCCACAGTACATTCCTGAGATGAAAAATCATCCAAGATGAAACAGGAATCCCAATACTGACAATTAAAACAAGGAGTTAAGAAAATGCATTGTCCTAAATATCAGATCTGTTTGTTAAATAAACTCATATCATACCTTTGAAAAATTTCAAATACTCTATAAACTTGTATAATGTGATATTGTTTCATAGATCAATTTATGAAAAAGAAAAGTTGCCTATAAGCACAAGCTGAAATAGTGATCTTTCTTACAGATGGAGAGAAAGTACATGGAGTTTTTTACCTACATTTCAAATTTCCTGGAAACCTTTATTATTATTTTTAGCACTATATTTATTTAGTCTCCTTCTGAATAATTGTTCAACAAGGAAATTTTATGAAGCTATAGATTAGATCCACATGAAAAATGGCACTTCCTTAATGTTGATGATTGTTTTGTAAAAGTCTTTTAAAAGTGTACTCCTATGTGATTTTTCTTGCTTCCTTCCTTCCTTTAAAAATACTTTAAAAAATCTGTAAGTATATTTGTTACTACCAAGGGACTTTCATGATTAATTCACATTATTCATATTCCCTAAACACAGATTTGACTAATATGCTCTATACTTGCTGCCATCACACTTATAAATGTACATTAACTGAATGCAATTTAAAAGAAAAATATTCCTAATCTTTTCAATAAAAGAGGGAATAACTGGTAATAACAGCAGTATTTGGTATATTTCACCTCTTTTTCTAAATACAGAGTTTCCGTACACTATGATTTTGGCAGTCCTGTTAAATAATTGTCATAAATTTTGTTTGATCCATGACGTGGTAGTATTCATTTGCACTATAGCATATCTGAACAATGTCATTACTGATTATTGGTCTTTTACACGACACTACTTTTCTCCTGTCACTACGTAACTCTTGAGCTCACAGAAATTAAATTAATTTTCCATTGTATTGAAACACACTAGCTTTTCTTTTTCTTTTCCTTTCATGGGGAAACTAAGCTGTACAAATGTTCACATAAAACCAAGGCAATAGGGGGATAAAAGCAGATGAAGACAATTCATTTGAAAATCAAAGCAGCGCTCACAGAAATATGTTGGCAGGATTCACCCAGCTCTATTTCAGAGTTGTTTAAACACTGTACAGAGCAGAAGAGGAACAGGAGTAATGGTTTCTCCTGGAATCAGTTCAATCAATTAATCTGTCTCTTTTTTTTTCCTCGATCATTTAATTACCACTGTAAAAAAGCAGGAGGAATTAAGTCACAAAATAACCATTCACATAACATGATGGATCTAATTGAAGCCTTTGTAAGCGATCAGATCCTGGGGTAAGGCTGAACCAGCCTCACCCCACCCAGCTGTTTGCTGGCAGGGTGCACTGCACTGGCTGCTGACTTTGGATGAGAGCATCGGCACAAAGACTGAATTTTCTTGCCTGTGTGGCTAAAACCAGGCGTCATGCAGCCACTGAGATTTGGCGATGGTGGCTGGGTGTCCTGCAGAGGAAGGGGCACGCCCTTGCTGGGAAGGAGGCCTGAGCCAGGCTGGTGTCGTTGGCACAGCTGCGTTTGGTGCCAGAGGAGAACCTGGGAGCCCACCTGCACCCAGGGAGTGCTTCCCCACTGGAAACACACACCTGTTTTTCTTTCCCTTGTTTCTTGCTGCTACATGGCCCCGTCCAACCTGGCAGCAGGCCGCGGGCCCCCTCTCCTGCAGGAGACAGAAGGCACTCAAAGATCAGCTTCTCCCAGGCTGGGCTTTTTTTTTGTGCTGGAACCACAGCCCTCCCTGAGCCCTCCGGCACTTTCCTCCCACTGCCCGTGCTGGGCCAGGGTAGAGGGAAGGAAGGGTGTCAGGAGAGAAGGCAGCCCTGCCACAAGTAGCAGGGTGGGCAGCACCATACCATGTGCAGGCCTCCCACAGCCATCTTTCTTGCCTTTCACCATGGTCAGCAACCCACCCTATCTTTGGTTTGGTTTCCCCTCCCCTTCCCACAGTATGAAACTCACGGTGTTATTAAACTCGTGAGTCCCAAGACAGTGCAGATACGTAGTGGTGTGTGCTGCGTGGATCCGGGGGACATGTCCCTGGCCCGGGCAGCGGGGCTGAACTGGGCCAGGTGCCTGCCGGGGCAGTGCTGGGGCAATGCCAGGAGCAACCGTGGGGAAAGAGAACCTTGATGTGCTCTCCTCTCCCTCGCTCACTAAAGCAGTGCAGCTGCGAGCCACACTGATTCCTTCCTGGCTGTGGCATTTACTAGAGTCTTTCTCTCCCACTAGATTTTGGTGTGAATTAGGCGTAGGCAAAATGGGCCATGTTAATTATTTAGTGGCGAGGCACTGGACCGGGCTGCCCAGAGAAGCTGCGGATGCCCCATCCCGGTATGCATTCAAGCCCAGGCTGGACGGGGTTTTCAGCAGCCTGGCCGAGCGGGCGGCATCCCGGGGGCTGTACGCACAGGGGGCTGTGAGGCGGTGTTCCTTAGCGCGCCTTCCAGCCCCGAAGGCGCGGCGCTGCGCTCGGGCTGTGCGGCGGCCGGGCGCCGTGTTCCCGGCAGAGGGCGAGCGGCCCCCGCCGATGCCGCTGCACCGCCGGATCCCGGCTCCGCCAGCGCGGACAAGGGTGTACCTGCTCTACTGACACCAAAACACTTCAGTTACAGGTCCTTTGTTGCTCTTGGTTTGGTTTTGTTGGGTTTTTTCAGGTACCAAACTCCCCCCCGGGTAATCAATTTCCTGAAATTCTTCAAGGCTTCATAAGCCGTAAAAATGAAAATCTTAACCGGCGAGGATTTTAATTTCCTTATTGTGTTATTTAAGCAATGAGACATGACAAGGTTTGTGTTATGCTGGGATGTCTCCGCGCCTCGGGTGAGCTGTGTTAGGCGGGAGGTCGAAAATAGAAAGCTGAAACCACCTGGAAAAAAAAGGTCTGTCCCGGGGTGCTGCACAGTTTTTCGCATCATCCAGTAGGTCTGTATGAGTAGACTCAGATTGAAAAAAGAAAAAAGAATTAAGGAAGGAACACAAAAAATAGAAAACATTTCCATCTTTTCATTGCGCCATAATCCATAAAAAAGCATCCCTTATTTAATCTTCGTTTAATTTTTCCCCCTACTGGCTTAAAAGTGAAAAATAAGCACTATAAATTAATTAAAATTAATTAATTCTCTAATATCCTAATTTCATTATTTTTTTAATATCCTACAATTTCATAAAAGCTCCCCAGATTTCTAAACTAAACATGTAAAACAAAATTAAAATTGTTTAAATCTTAGGTCCTTCAATTTCATCTGGCTAAAATTCTGGGGTTTTGTTCTGGTTTTCACTGATTTTCAGAAATGTAGGTTTTCTCTTGTCCTTCCTACAGAATATTTTATTTGGAAAAAGGATGCTATCTTGTTTTTCTCCTATGATCTATTTTATCATATTTCATATTGTCTGCTTTCTATCTCTTGTCACCTGATGGTTAACAATGTGTATCCCATATTTGTCTCTGAAACATTCCTGCTGCTTAAATTGCTGCAGCAACAGTAAAATCAGTTAAATCTCCTGGAAGAGAAACCGAAGGAGTTGTTCCTGTTTGCATGAGCAGAGGTGTGAGGCATTTCCCTGTGCTGAGAGCATGTTCTAGGGTAGGAATTCTCTTTTTAGACAGAATTCACTTTTAAAGCCCACTTTGAAGATGGCAGCACACTGCACAAGTTGTACAAGGTATTGTTACACGAGGGCCAGAGAAACCTTGACTCTTTGTCTGCAAAATAACCAGTTGAATCAGAAATATTTTGAAAAGATGTGCTCCGATCCCAACCTCTTGGACTCAAGCCATAAAAATGCAACTCAAACAAAGTTACACGTGTAGAAGTGTTTGCAAAATAAGGAGCTGGACTTTTGAATTCTTTTTCCACTGTAAGTTATAAACTTAAGTGCTTTAGGTAAGCAGAGACAGAAGTTAGGAGTCTGGTACCTAATACTCAAAATACTCCCTGGTCTCAGTGAGCTGGATGTGTAAAAATCTCAGAAAGAAGCCCCACTAGAAAAAGCCAGATGCAGATGCAAAGTATGGGGGGAAAGAGGAACCCTAGAGGAAAAGGAGCCCTTGAGAGAGAAAGGAGGGCAAAGAAGGGTAAAGGGAGAGCAACATAGGCAGAACATGAGAACATACATAGGCAGAAGAGAGAAATGGGGAGAAGAGAGAAATGAGAAAGAGGTGGGAGGCAAAACCAACCTGACAAGATGATTTTCCAGATACAAAGCAAATAATGTCATTAAATATATAAATATGTTGTGGGGTTTCTTCCTAGAAGAGAAAGGCTGAAAAAAGTCAGAAAGAAGCAGCTTTGTCAAAAAAGTTTCAGTGCATATCACCTATTCAGTGAAATATCATTAAAAACAGGAGTCACTGCAAAAGCAAGAAGCCACAGGGATATCTAGCAATTTAAAGGCACCCAAAGCCAAAGGGTTGGTCTACTTGATAGGAATTACCTTGATGTTTCAGTGAAAACACACTGTTCATCCACGTAATGAAATGGAGCAGGAAAAACAAGCAACTTGGTCTCATAGGGTTGCATCAGGATAAGATCCTTGTCCATTACAACAGCTGGAGCTCTTAGCGCCACTTGACATCAACTTGTGAGCATGTTCAGCTGCTATCTGCAGAAAAATCCAAGAACCCTATAATTTTGGATAACTTGTCTCACCATGCAAGAACGAGGAGTTGCATCCATTTTGTTGGAGTCAAAATAACGTGGAGAACTGTATTGAAGGCCATCTGGACACCTATTTATATTAGTCAAAGTACACTACATGCTTTTAATTATAGCTGTGCCATTCTTACTGTCATAGATACAGTTGTGTCAGCACTTTCATTAAAAACCCCTATTTTTAGGGGTTTATCACTCAGCTGTTAAATTTCGCTTTAGGCTGAAATTTGGCATGGAAAGCCTCAGACTGCAAGCACTTTTTTTTTTTTTTTTTTGGAAATACAAAAAAAAACCCAAAACTTTTGGTCACCTTTTATTTTATAGGAAGGCAGATTTTAACATTCAGTCATTTTTAACTCTGAAAAAAATTAATTATCTGAATTTTACAGGCTTGCCCATTATATGCCATCCTGCATTTTTAAAAATAGCACTTCTTTTATTCATGTTGGCAAATTGGCTACTGTCCATAAGCAGTAACTATTTTTAATCATGTTTTTAAGCATATATCCATATTTATATTGTTATGATCCATGCTCTGGACTCAGTAAGGAATAGTAAATGACAGGCCATGTAGGCTTGAGTGCAGAGAAAGAACCACAACAGCTGTTAGTTTGCAAAACCCACACAACTAGGAGTATAGTCTTCAGCTCATTAGCATAATTAATTTTTAATAATGACAGCATTCATTTTTTTTTTCCCTGAGTATTCAGGGCCTTCTCCCACCAGTCCCTACTTAGACAGAGCTCACTTTTATCCCATCAGTGGAAAAGGGCTTACATCCTTCACTAGTGATTTGTGAACAAAACTGTGCTCTTACTGAGTAGGTGGTTATGCCCTGGCACTACACAATTGGCCCATAGGGAACAGAGCTTCTGGCAAGTCTGGGATCTCTCCCTGAGTCCTGCTTGTTTTACCACATACACGGAAAGGGAGATGCTTATGGTATCTCAAAGTGGCCCACAGAAGGACATTCTGAAATTCTATGTTTCTATGACTCTTCCAGCCTCAACCCACTAAATGAATTCTAAGTTATATCCTTTGACAAGATTTTATTAAAAATAAAATCTGCCATAAATGGCCAAGGAAATAAGAATTTAAATAATTATGTAATTATATAGTTTATTTTTGGTATTTTCTCCTTGTACATTCAAGACAATTATCTAAAATATTTCTGCTCTGTCATAAAACCTGAAGTGTCTAACCTGTAAAAGACAGATTATTTGCTAGCTATTTATATCACTTTCGCTCCAGACCATTGATAAAATTAAGCTCTGTATGTCATTCTAGGCAACAGTCAAGACGTGTCTTTAGGAAATATGTCACTGCAGAATTTAGCCAGCTCTGCTAAGTAAAAATGAATAAACTTTTAAAAAGCACCTGATCTAAGTTCATGTCTAGTCAACAGCACTGATTCCATTCCTGTCCTACCTATGCTTCTTTTATTTTCATTTGGCTGAAAGAGATGCAATGCAAAAAAATAGGAAACTAAGACCCCCTAAATAGCAATATGTGTACAGACTTGTAAACATGGTCAGCTTGATCTTTAAGCATCTATCAAGTCAGAGTTCATGCAGACTTCAGAGGGGTTCTAGCTCTATGGCTGCCTGAGAATCTGGTCCTTTGATTGAGCACCGAACCACAGCAATCCTTTCGCACTGGAAGCTAATACATCTCCATTCTGACTGACCGCTTTTGCTCTTTCTCATCACAGCAGTAGGACTTAACCTGTGCAATTTGTGACTTGCAGGTTTGACATTGCTTTAAAAGTATTTCAAACTGATCCTTTTAAATTCCAGCAAAGCAATTATGGTGCGTGCTGACACCATTTGAAGAGGATGACATAACCCTCTTGACAAGGGACATCCCTATTTCCGTTTTTGTTTCACTAGCTCACAAATATAGATCTGCAGGAGTCCAGGAGAGCACAAACATTTCTTGACTTTAACCAGACTGTAATCCACGCTAGAGAAGGAAATATCAGTAACTCATGAGAACCACTTGCACTGGCAGCCTAAATGAGAACCAGTGAGGTGACAAGAGCAGGTGACAGGTTAAAATCAGCCCTAGCACCCACAGGCCGTGCACTGGCTCACGGCATTAAACCCCTCTTCTAAATAACATTACCACTGCCACCAAAAGCAAAAGCAAAATGGAGCCAGGTTTTATTACCAAGAAGGCGCTCTCCCTCTCACTGCAGACAGGAAGGGGAGGGGTGTGGTTATTGTTGCAGAATTTTCCCCCCTCTTTCTCCAGGTCTTTAATCCCAGACTTGGCTTGTTGCGCTTCAAATTGAAATATCCTGAACAGATGTAAAAACACATGTGAGCCACTGCTCACAAGCTGTGCAAAGCTTTGTTTCATCTGCTGATGATGTGAGCCTAAAGGAGATCTTTTTAAAATTTCATCACTATTCAAAAGGATAATTAATACGTACCCCCAGGCTTTGATTATGCTATACCCAGTGTGTACTGCTGGTACAAAAATAATGAGGCTCTCATCAGGCCGAATGAATACTTGCAGCAAACATTCAGTTTCCATAAGAAATTTAAGATTCAGCGGCGGTACCATGTAGGTGGCTTAATCTAATTTTAATTTGTAACACAATACAATAGATAAGATCATTTGTTTGTAACCAGCACAGGCATTTTGTTTACATGAAACCCCAGTCAGCATTCAGCAGATGGTCTTTTTAAAGGCTTAATTGAAGTTTTCTAATCTAACCTTTTTTTCCTCCATTACAAAGGGGAAAATAAGAGGAAAAAAAAAAGAGAAAAAGAAAAGAAGGGAAATAAGGCGACTACAAGGAAACAGAAAAATAACTGTAAACCTCTTTTGCAGGGAAAACACAGAAGAATGTTTCTGCCTGCTGTCAGATGCAGGTTCAGTCAGAGCCGGGAGGATGCTGAGGTCAGAGTTTTTAAGTAGCTCCAGAGGTGTATTGGTAGGACCCTTTGCCCCCACCCTTGTTGCTAGTGTGAAGGTTGGCAGCAAATCACTGCCCCTGCCACAGCTGCCGTTCTGCCTCTGCCAGGCTCCTGATATTAGCTACCCGAGCTTTTCCACAGGTCAGGCGTCTCCTTCACACGCCTGCCTTCGCAGAGGCTCATTATTAGATTATAATTTCTGTGTACTTTCTGCATTCAGCTGCTCTGGTTTCAGTCTCCTTTTGGCCTGTCCCTGCTGCCCTCAATATTACCACACGGACCGCAATAAACACTTTTCTCCTCACTGGCTCCAGGCTGCCTCTGGCAGCCTTCCAGTGATGTGTGCTGGAATACAACCTTTCCCAAACATTTAAATCTTCCTCACATAGTCTGTATTCAAAGAGTTTGCTTCATTGGGATTTCTAATAAAAAAAAGAAAAAATCAAGTGAGGCCTTTATTTTCCTTTTCACGGGCACACAGAGGGCAGATTTCAGGCTCTGGGTCCTTTGGCAGTGACGTGCTACCAGAGTGCTGGTGCAGAGGAGCCCCTGTGCTCCCTTGGCTTTACTGGTGCCATGCCTTGCTGGCACTGCAGTGAGCTCAGCAGGGCTGGCACTGCAGACAGCGTGGTTCCCTCTCTGTGTGGACCTGATCTCACTACCACCACCTCTGCAGTAAGGATGCTATTAATGCCCCCATGGCCCAGCTCCAGAGTTTACTTGCTGGGTTATGGAAGAGGTAAGGAACTTATACCACATAATAAAGAGAAATGAGTTTTAGTCGTAGTAAATGACTTGAGAACAGTGGTGTGGACTTTTTATTAAACAGAGGACTATTCACCACGGAGGAATAAAGAGGCACTGCGTGCTTATAACACTATCATAAAAGCTGGGGTAGGTTGGATCACTACCTGGTGATTCACAACCATAAGGGCAGAAACTGAAGAAAAGTGCAAGCAAAATAAAAATCAACTAAAACTAGGAATTCCACTGGCCTAGTTTTCCTTAGGCATAACCCATGTATACACACACAGCTGTCCATGGAGAGATATGCATCTAAATGAATCTTTGTGCCCTAAGCCAAAAGAAGACAAGCCATCTTCAACTCAAGAGCCATAACACTGCATAACAATAGTGAAGGGGCCAAGCTAATAACTACACTTTACAGTGATAGAATAACCATCAGTGGAAATGGAGGACTTTTCATTAAATGATTTATATGTTTAAAGAAAACAAATATCATTGGTAGAATAAAAATATCCTCCAAGGACCATACAAGCCAGCTGGGCTTCTAAGGTCAGATTCAGCACTTCACTCATGCAGCTATGTGGTTTTTGGCAACACGGGGACAATTTAAGTCCTGCTGACTCAAAATCCGCTACATGGAGGGGACGCTAACAGATGTGCCCCCAAAAAATTTGGAAAAACTCTTAAGTTCTCACAGAAAAAAGAAAACTTTCATGAACTATTGATCTGTATTTTAAATCGATGTTGTTCTAAGTCCTGAAAATCTTTTCCTGAGGAAACACTACCATTTTTGAGATCAATTTGAGTGGGCTAGTCATTCAGGAGAAAGCCACAATTGTTGTAAGTGTTCATGCCATGAGGCTGACACCATCATTAATTGCTTATCGAGGCTGCACCATGGAATCACTTAGTGATTCACCTAGTTAGTGAAATAGTCCTGATTTACAGCCCATTTGATTTCTCTGTGCTTCACCGTGGCTGTAAGAGGTTCTTCTCCAAATGACACCTGCAACACCAGAGGAGATGAAAAATACCTTGTTTGCTCTCAGCCATATCTGAGCTGACATTATATCCTCTTTTTAGGCAGCCCTTAGGAATTAAGATGGTGATACATTTTCTAGTATGTCTCCTTCCAGGAGAGTGCAGTGACAAACATGAGTAGAGATAGAATGTCCTGGGTTATGGGTGCAGCAGAAGGTTGAAGAGATAGAGATGCACAATAACTGCAATGATTCCCAATTATATAAATGGAGGCCTATGATTTAGACACTGAAAAAAATTAATACAAGTTTAGGACTAGGAATCCTCCAAAGGAGAACATAAGCTAGAAAGAATTTCTTGAACTTCTATTCTGAAATGAAACACAGCAAAATCCATTAACCACAAAATATATAACTTGATGGGGGTTTTTCCTAACACTGTTATTTTGGTATGCTGTGAGGGCATTGATGTGAGATGTTCTATTCAAGAACAAAGAAAGCACAAGGTTTAATTTTGTTAATTTCATCATATTTCACCAATTTGACCTTCAAAAACCCTTGGCTGTGCAATACTTTATACTATAATGTTCACTTTAAATGTAATATTTTCAAGGTAGTGTGCAGGGATTTATTCTCATCCTAGTGAGTTACATAACTCAGACTCTGTACAAGTTATTTGATAGCACAGGTTCCTGTAATTCTAGAGGAATGTGGAAAATAAAAGTATGGAATGCAAATGCTTATTGACTGAAAAATGTACATCAGGATAACCAGTGCCACTTTAGTTTCCACTAGCAGATTAGAGGCAGGAGCATGAGAGCCACAGAAGGTGGCTTCTACATTTTTTTACTTAATATAGCCCTCAAAATACAGCTTCTTCTGAGTGATGGGCCTGCCTGATGGGAATACAGAGGCAGTCCCAACAAAACTAAAAGTGCAGGTGAGACGCTATTACCTTTTCCAAATCAGCCATCAAAATGGAGCATTGTCCCAAAATGTTTCCATGGCAACACTCTGACATAACTTTGGGGAGCATGGTTTCTTCTCTCTCCTTCCATGGGTCTTAAATCCACCGTGTAAGACAAATTACCTGGACCTGGTGTCCCTCCTCTTGCCTCTCTGGCTAGGCAATACCTTTCCAGAACAGCTGGAAGCCCACAGATCCTTTGAAGATACTCATTTAAGGTCCTTGTTCTGTGAAAATATCAGGCCTACAGATTAAATATGTCTGACACATCAAAGAAGCATGCCACCCTTGTTGTTTTATACAAACCATCGGATACATGATCAGAAGAATTCAGCTTGTAGTGTTTCTTGCAGTATAAAGAACAAGCCTTTCATAATCCAAATCTATTGTGAAGCACCATATCTGCTCTATAAGAAGGAGCAGTTCACAACCAGTTGGAAAATCCATAAGAAAGTATGTCAGACATAAAATTTCTGTTTACATTGGTTGTGCACATATTGCACATATAGGTCTTTAGACTGAGATTGAAAATCATGTACCTTAGATAATACATACTTCTAGTTAAAGGACATGAGCTCTTCTGGGACTGGTTTAATAAGGGATGTCAGCTTTTTGAAAGTGCGAGATTCATTTAACGTATCTTTCTTGGCTGTGAATCTTAGAAAAGTTGGCATTTTTACAAAGCTGCTTTCCCCTAGTTGAATCTGAATGCAAACCCATTGCCAGGCTGGGTTTCTGTAACTTGACATCTGTTCACATTGATTTGCAGGTAGACTTGCTCTGAAGGGATAGCGTGTAATGTCCAAACTCTTAGAAAAGAGGAAATGTATTCCCCTGTGATCAAATTGAGATATAATTGTCACATGAGCTAAAGAATCAGTCTGCAGTTTCTGAGGAATTCTGATCTATTAAGCCATTGAACCCATCCTGTTCCACACAAGTCATCCAGCACTTTACATGGACCAGCCCAAATCAGGGCATGTTACAGGGGAGTGCTTTTTGAGTTGGAGGCTTCTTTGGGCTAGTTCATTGCAGGATGTTTGTCTTCTACCTTGTATATCTAGTGATTAGTTACTCTAACTGCCTAACTCACATACAAATACCCTGGTACTACTGTCACTGAAGACACAAATGATCTCCTATGGGACTATGAGGGACATCTATTTGCACCATGCAGTGTAAATTGGGTAACTAGGTTTGTATTCAGAATCCAATGGAAACTACTGCCTGATAAGTTTCTGAGCTTCCTGGAAAGTTGTGGAAAAGTACTCCAAACTATCTATGGACAGGCAAAAAATGAAAGTCACCCCATAGCTTGTAGATGCAGAATAAGATAACAGCTGAGTAGGTATTTTACATTTGATGATGAAACAGTCCCCCAGACCTTTCCTTTAAAAATGAGGATGGGCCAGCCAGTTTTAATGTGCACCCAAACAAAGCACGGAAAGAGCTGCAAACCAGGCCTGTACAGAAGAGCTACAAGCTTGCTGCATTTCCAGTGCTGTGAGGTTATGCAAGAGAGGACATCCTTCTTGTCTCTGCAGGATCCATACTATCTCTTTTTGCTGAGTGTCATGGGACTCTGCATGAGGCAGCTTGGGATCACTAATAAGGTCGCAAAGGAGACAGTCACAATAGCTCTTTTGTGATTAGTTTGTGGGGGGGAGGGTTTCTGACACAACAGATAAATACCTTTATATTGTGAGTATTATCTTCCTAGCGAATAAATTACATCGTTCATATTGTGCACAATATTGATATTTTTAATTTCTATTCCTTTATACACACATAAAGATGCTGACACACAAGCTGCAAGAGTTTCTGTTGAGATCTCCATGAGCTAAAACTCTGAAAGCCACCCTTGGGCCACATTTTATCTGCCAGATACTGAAACAGGTTTGCTGTTTTCAAGACCCTAACACACAAAGATCTGGAAGGAACAGCCTTGGTCAGACCAGAGTCGTAAAACAGAGACTTTGTTTTGTTTTGTTTTCTGGTAATGCACACATACATTGAGAGTAAAAGAATTGAGCTTGGTTTGGAATTTCCCAAAACATTTATTGTTACTAAATATGATACATGGACTTCCTGAGAGAGTATGACTCTGAAGCAGTCTTCTAAAATGCCATACTGTGCACTTAGTCTCTGCCCTGTGGTTCTCCCTGAACCAGCACCAACAGACTTAAATAAATGGACTGATTGTGGTACAGAAATAAAATGTTTGTATGTCAGTCAATAGACTTTGAAAGGTCTCATAAATAATCAAGAAGCACTAGGAGAGACTACTGTAAAAGCAGTATCAGAGGTTCATACTCTAACTCACATTTAAGGCATCTACCTGAAAAAATGCTGTGTCACAGAGACTTATGCAATTGTGGTACCCAGCACCAGGCAGAGTTCAGTGAGGATCACAACATGCCACATACAGCTACTCAAAAAACATTTCAGGCCCCAACTGCAGCTAAATTTTCAATGCCTCAATGTCTGCAAGAGAGGATAGACAGAGGTGACTATCGCTTGCAAAAACACCTGCTTGACTATGGAAGTCAGAAGTTAGTCTTCTGGACCTCTGGCTAGTCTTCTCCCACTCTCTTTGCAGTGTAAGTCAGCACTCTGACTTCAGGACATCAGTCATTGGGATTTGGTGGCCATAATGAACAAAACACTCAATCAGAAGTATCTATCAGAAAAAAAAAATACAAAGAGATAATCGTTCTTGAAGGAAAGCGTTCAAATTGCCACCTAGTCCTGCTATTTGGTTCCTTTGAGTGAAGGCAGTTATGGATTCAGGCTTGATATTCAGATAGCAATTCTGCAGTTGATCTCATTTGTTTCTTCAAAACAAAAGAACATTCTGCAGTCCTTTCCCTTCTTTAGCCCCACACATTGTTCTACTAAGGTAAATGATCAAATCCAAATCCTGGGTTAATGAGTGCCAATCATAGCTCCAGCCCCCGTTTCAGGCTTGGCAACAAGTTCCCCGAGCCTTAGCAAACAATTATCATTCAGCTACTGTAGAAATTGATTCTTGGGTTGACGAGAGCAGTCCTCCCTTGGCTGGTAAGGTCCTGCCATGGGAAGCAATTACTGCAAGATGCCAGCTGACAGACTCATTCCGTGGAAAGTCAGGTTGTCTTGATCCTCAGGCACTCTCTAGGCAAATTGTATCCTTACACTCATCTCAAACCTCTTACGAACTGTTGGCTTCTATCAGGAAAAATGGATTGTTCCCTTTGTTTCTGTGGCATTTGATAGAATAAATCTGGACATCCTGCCTGCACAATAAGGAGATTTAATTTTAAAATTCTTACACCAAAATGCTTCAGTATGATAAAAAAAAAAAGAGAATCATAAAGCAATGAAGATTGCTGCTTGTCTAGGGAGCAGTAATGCAGTGCAGCTAGTAGGGCATTTTTTTGTGCATAAAGAGACCCAAATACCCTTAGCAATGGCTTGTCTTTAGTAATCATAATTTTCTTTTCTCCCTAATTTTCAAATAGTTTGTAGTAACACCTTCACATCACATTGCCTGACATCTTTTGGTTATTAATTTGGGGATTTTTTTCAAATCTTTGTTATTCCAAGGTGGCAACTAGGAAAAAAGCAAATATTTACTGCTTAATTAACTTTTCTGACAACGTCTGAATAATGATTGAGATTTTGCCAATGAGACAGAGACGCATAGCCGGTATCGGCTAACAAAAGAAAGTGGCATTTAAAGTCAGCAGAAAATGATTAGCCTTGATATCTATCCTTAGATCACTGAAATATAAGACTGGCTAAATAAACAAGTAGTAAACCATGCAATCCACTTTAAATACTGTTGGGAAGAAAAAACCATTCTTTTTCATAACTTCATAAAATAACTCCTGAGTAACATGTTTGTTGTTGATTGTGGCACAAGTTCATGGAAGGTTTATCCCTGACTTTAAAAACTGAAAACCTCAATGACATTAAAATATAAAAAAAGAAAAAATAATAGGAATAAAAAACAAGATGTAAGGAGTTCTTGACCTCACCTAGATTCTAAGTTTTACCCTGAGGTACCTGGAAATGTGCTGGAAGCAGCAGGGGTGATGTGAGTCTTCAAGGTGATACAAAAAATTATTACAGTAAATGGGCATTTGCAGTCACAGATACCTGGGCAAAGAGGGAACCATGATGGCCAATTTAAAATGTGTTTTGATTGAGAAGTGCCACATCTGTAAAGAAAGTCTGTAATGTCTCCAGAGAGTCAAAAAAGTTCACTTGGAGTATTATTAGATATTGCTACTTTCGCTATAGCTGTTAATCCCTCAGTTCTGCTGAAATTGTTAGGACCTGAGAAGATTTTAAAAATATATTTCAGATCCAAATCTCTACAGCAACAAGCATCCAGTGTGCTCAACAGAGCTAAGCAGGCTTTTAAAAACTGAGAACTGGGCTGGGCTCTTTTTCAAATTCTGATGAAACATTTGTCAGAATTTCGCCTAATTAATTTTCAGTCTTTTTAGAGTTTTATTCCCCTTGAAAAAACCTTTACAATATATTTTCACCTTTTCTTTTTGCATTAACTGCATTTCAGATTCACTGAGTGCTGAGTGCACCCTTGGAAAGCCTTTTAACCTGGCTGGTAAGTTAAAACTTTCTAAATCTCACATGCCCACAGGGTTTCCCACCTTAATTAATTAATAACCCCCTCCTTGTCCTTTTAACTGGGTCATGAATTAATTTAAAAAGTTAATTATGCAATTCTTTCCTCTCCCTTTACTTATGCCTTTCATCCCTGTGTCCATTGGCTATAAACAATGTAGAAATAGAGCCATATAAGCAGGAATGGCCGTTGTAAGCTTTCGACTGCTGAAAAAAGAGAAAAAAATCCAAACGTATCTCATTCCTTTTTTTTCCCTTCTCCCCTTCTTTGTTCTGCTTTCTATACCAGGCTTTAGTAGGCTTTGTGGAGAGCAATAAAACCCACCAAAAACTTAAGTAATAAATTGAGTTGGTTTTTGCTTGTTTGGCTGGGGAGTTGCTTTTTTTTTAAGAGAAAAAGAAATAACTATAGAGGTAAGAAGGTAGAGACCATAAGCTGGGGGAAAAAACCCACCTCTAGAAGAAGCAAATAGCTTTATTTCCTTCAAGCTATGCACTCACTACATTATTTAGAGTGGAAAAGGTTTTTACAGAAGGAAACTGACTCCTGTAGGATATGTAGGTATAGAACATGCCTTGTTTGATGTGTTTCTTAGGCACATAGAGACAAGTAGGATGACAGTCTGCAACAGCTTTTCATACTCTCCACGAGTGATGGGCAGAACAAAAACCTGTTGGCTTTTTTTCCCATCCATCTAAAAATATCCTCTCTAAATTTTTACTATCAATGGACATAAAGAAAATTTATACCCATTCTTTGGTCTTTGTCAATGACCAAATTTTGAAAATTAACTGTGAGACTGTCAGCCTCCCAAAGCCACCCAAGTACATCCTTATAGATACATCTTCAAGCAGAAACCCACTAAATTAGCCTGAGAAATAAGTGCAACAACTTTCCAAGAATGCAAGACTGGAAAGCATTTTCTAGGTCAGGTTGTTCAGTGTTCACTGTTATGGTGAGTCAGATGATGCTCTCTCTGTGTCCAGTATTTTAACTAGAATAATCAGAAAGCTTTACCACCCAGTCTCACACGGACTCAGTGTGCCTTACCATCTTATCTAGGTAGGGTCCAGAAAACCCCCAGGACTCAATTAACAATGATGTTTCCTCTTTGGCAAGTGAGGGAGCTGAAACACAGAAAAACATACCCATTCAGACCATGGTGCAAATGACCCAGCATCTGAATCCTTGTGCACAGCTGTAGCCACCAGATACATTGCAGAATGCTTCTTTTTAGCATTACTGTTTCAGAGATTAATATTTCATACAATCATCAAGACAAAGGACAAAGGTTGCCATAAGGCTGCAATATTCTGTACAGGAAGTAGTATCTACAGAAAGAACACTTGCATCAAATCTAACAGGCACAGCAGGGACCATTTATCTTGGCACATTGCCTGTTAAAGCCATTGCTTCCTTCTTTTCCTTCTTCTTCTGGAGTAAGTGACAAATTTCAAACTGTGGGAACATCTTAACTTTGTAAGCAGATAACAGGAAATATGACTATGAATGAACCTGCTCTGAGGATTAGCTGAGGTGAATGCCCGTTGAAAATGCATAAAGGTTTCAAATGTTACTCATGTCACTAAGGGGACGCTGCATATTCATTAAGGTATCACAAGGAGCTCATTTCATATTAATGGAGAGGTCATACATCCTTCCAGAGGAATTCCACTGCAGAGCTGCACAAATCAATGTGCTATTATTTTAAGTGTTACCAATTTAAACCTCTCTAAATTCACAGAACAGCCTGAATTTGCAAAACGATTTACTCACTAGGAAGAATGTTAGCGACTCTTTTTCATCTTGCAGAGGTATAAAAGAAATATAGTAAGTGTTTTTATATATTGAAACTCAATTCAAACTGCACATTAGGTGTTCCCTTTTAGTGCTCAGGAAAGCTGTAGCCATTATTTAACATAAATACAAACACACACAGATATATATGTGGTATCAGTATTCTAAGACCACTTTAACCGCAATACAGGTGGTTTAAAATTTGGAATTTTGTACAAAGTTCACTTTTCTAATGCTTTTAATGTTTACACAAGTTCCATTGTCCTCTTGTGACAGAAACAGCCAAAAGCTTCACAGATTTGTACCATATAAGGATCTTTAATGTTTAATTTTTTGATAATTGAAAATATATAATTTTTCAGTATATACAAATTTGTTTTCAGGTGTTACATAATTTCTGGCATCTGTTTTTACACACTGGGATAATGAAGCAGAGCTGACAATAACACAGATCAAAATATTTCTCCCCTTTGCAGGATAAGAGTACCCCAGTGTTTTGTGTTACTGAAATGTATTTTCAATGGAGCTGATTGGAAAGTACTTAGGCAGATGAGATGCCATGAGGAATTGCACTTAATTGAGGCAGCAGAGCTTTGCATTAGAGGAAGATCCTAGAGGTTCTTTTTGGTAACAGTGAAAGGTGTCCACACGTCCCCACAGGTGGGAACACACATATGTTTCTGTCCACAGTTTTGCCAGGGCAGCAAATTCTTGTGCTCCCACCCATCCTCACAAATCTGCAGTCATGAAGGAGCTGCTGCTTTGAACATGAATTTTACATTTTCAGAGTTAGCCTGTCTGTCTCCTCAGAAGAGTGTCCAGGCCCTGGCCATGTCAGCCTGCTGAGCAGTGGCCTTTCTTCATAACACCTCAGCATGGCTGAGCATTAGTGTAGGCACAGCCAAACTAGCTGCAACCTGTTGTGGAGGGGGGGAACAGCACATCTGTAAGAATCTAGAACTCAACATCCCTCACAGCCAGGGAGTGATCTGTCTGTTGGTCTGAGTTCGCCACAGTCCTGCCTGAACTGCTATTGAGGCAGACTTGGTTCTGACTGTGAGGCTGGTGAAGGGTCCATCTGCCTGGGTTTCAGGCACACGGAGAGCCAGATGTTTTGGAAGTCCAGATGTCTAGGGAGGAAGGAAACAAACAGGGGGATGCAAAGGCATTTGTCCCAGGCCTTAATCCTACAAGCGTGGCAGATACCAATGAGAATGAAATGAGCAAGTCGGTGCCTCAGCTTTCTGCTGAAGAGCAGTTATAAAGCTGACTAGAGTCTAGTCAATATTTCTCTCACTAGCTCTCCGTGGAGGGAAAGATAAAATAAGGAATGGTCTTACTTTAAAAGCAATGATCACATGAGTTTCCTCCATGAAATTTTTCAGAATTTCCATTATGTGATGTATTCTGAATAACTGGAAATTGTGCTAAGTGAGAAACAAAACCAAGTTGTCTCTGCCAAAATTTCTGTGAAAGGTAAAATTTTGTTTTTCAGCCAGCTATAATTTCAAGTAGGTGTTCTTGAGTTAAGAAACATTTGCAACACATTTTTATATAAGATGGAAAAAAACAGTCATGGATTACTGATGGAATCTGAGGTCTGCCAGGGTGTTACTGTCCAAGAAAATTCTTCAGACGTTGATTGTAGGCAGTGGCTCCTCACATTTTGTCTGTTTTGCTCCATTCTGTCATGCCATTTCCATGCCCCCAAAGCCCCTTCCTTTCTTCTTGCATTCTGCCTTCTGGTTTTTGAAGCTTTTGAGAAACAAGACCTTCCCATGCAATAGCTATACAGTAAGAAACATATTCGAATACACATTTAGGAAACATAGTCGGTGTTGTGCTGCTATGATACCCACTTAAAATTGTTTAGATTAATGACAGTTACATGCCTAATTTATTACTGTAATTATTGTGATAATTTAGAGAAGATAAATGGACATCTATTAGAATTTAATGTAAAAAGCTGTAATTAGTCTGCTTCAGAGAGGGGAGAAAGCCAATGCACATAACTGAAAATCCATTAAGCCAATTATAATGTTACTGAGGCAGAAAATGTACAGCCGTCTAAAATACACCCATGACTTTTGCATAACTGTACCCTAAGCATGTAAACCCATCTGTCAGATTGCTTTATTAATTTAATAAACATATCAAGGCAAAAATTAATTAATGCATATAGTTCAGACTGAGAGTTAGGGTGGGGAGATGGGGGAGAATAAAATTTTGTTGCCATTGAACAATTGTCATGTAAATAAAACAGCAGCAAATGTGTTGGAAGGGACTTACAGTAGAGGAGGGTACACTGCTAATCATGGCTCAGACTTTCTTAGATATTCCCAGAAGTGTTAAAAGCTGTCTTGGCGCAATTAAAAAAATAATATTAAAAAAAAAAAAGAGAGAGAGAGAGAGAAGACAGCACTTGCTATCATCTATTTACTGTCAAATTAATTCAGCTGCTCCTGAGATGCCATCTGTATCAGGAGAGCGAGGGTGTCACTAGCTTTACGATCCATCAGGAGAAGTGAGAGCACTGTTCTGTTTGATGGCTCTGATAATGGAAAGAAGCTAAGCAATTGCAACAGATACATCATAGATTTTCTCATAATTACCTGACCTGTTACACTGTGTCACTCTGCCGCCAAACACACTGTTTTTATGTCAGAAGCTGTATGGGCATTCTTTACTTTGATCATTCTGTATTCTGCAGATGTCAGCATTACTGTATTTTAATTGACTCTGGGGTAGCATTAAAAAGCACCTTCTATTTCAGTTGCTTAGACCTGATGAAACTGACAACCTGGCATTTATGAACATTAGGCCTTCATGGTAACTGTGTCAGGAACTGTGTTTTTTCTAAATCCCCTAGGTACAAATAGCAAACTGATGTTGGTAAACCAGCCGAAAAAAACCCAATGTCTATGCAAAGAGCACCTCTGACATGTTCTAGCCATAAAGATGGCAAACCCTTTCATTAAATTAAACTCTTGTGTCAAAAGTGTATGTTATATCCCGATATGCAATTAAGAATCGACCTATGTGCTGAAAGAGGGCTAGAGCTGGTGAGGACTGAAGTTGTGACAAAAAGTGTTGGCAACCTCAAAACAAGAATTTCTTGACAACTTCCATATTCCCAGTATGCCCCGTTAGCCAGGATCATGTTTTCCTCCTCCTGTAGGAAGAGATGTGTAGTTCTTTCAGTACTTAGTTTTCTTTGCAGCATGCAGTGTAATCCACAGAAATGACAGATAAAATGGCAGAAATTTTGCAGGAAGCTGAATGGAACTACTTTTTTTTTTTTTTTTTTAAAATATCCTTGGTTGAGTAAAAGTAAACTTGGCTGCATGTGAATTGTCCATATTTTCCCACCAGACTTTTTCCAACAATTTCTTTCCTAAGAAATCCAGAAATTCTTACAGGTACCATCAAGGTGTTGAGCTTGTTGCTTGACTTACAGTCAGCAGCTACCAATAATTACAAGAGAAGTGAAACTCAGGGCTTCAGTGTTCTGTCCTTGTCTCCTTCACTGCTGCTGCTTCAATAAACATTGAACAATGTTTTGTAAACCTGCTTGCTTCACTGCTAATG
This sequence comes from Irena cyanogastra, assembly GCA_013397155.1. Taxonomy (NCBI): domain Eukaryota; kingdom Metazoa; phylum Chordata; class Aves; order Passeriformes; family Irenidae; genus Irena; species Irena cyanogastra. Next base: position 574,775 of record VWZV01009545.1, on the reverse strand, counting down.
TACGAGGAGAGCATGCCTTTCCCCCATCACTCCCATGGGCAGGGATGCTCCCCTCACTCCTCCTCGGGCTCTGATGAACTTGGGTGCAAATTATACTTACTGTTAAGGCCCTGCCATTCAGATACCAATAGACTTGGTGGTTGCTTCTGTTCAGGTCCCAGCAGAATCACCTTGCTGATAAGCTGTGTCACAATAGTGATGAGCTGTGGTAAATACATCTGCCTTCAGACGTTGAAACGTTTCGTGTTGTGCATATGTTTATAGACCAGTCATGTGCAGCACCAAGTGGTAGGAGATGCCTAACTAGCGCATTTATTTTGAGTGCTGTATTCTCAAGGGTCCTAGAATAAATCTGCAAACTAGAAGTCTAAAGTAGTCATTTAGGAGTCTAGATTAGCATGCACTGCAACTTTTCTATAGCTAGCTCGTGCACATATCAGGACCATGGTGGTTTATGCTTTTGGCATTTACTTTCTGGGTAGTTTTGGAAATGGTTTTATAAACTACTGACTGTCAGTGAGCTGACACTGGTCTAGAGGGCTGACTTTAACATAGCAATAAGGAAGGCAACATTATCAAGCTAATAACACCTTCCAAATTTCACATAGAATCATCTCTATTTGCGTTGTATATCTGTCATAGTCTCTTTGGTCCATTGTTGTAAAATGGAATCAGTATCATGACCTAGACATCAGAACCAGCAAACAACAGAAGACAAGCTGTCCATTCAGTACTGTAATACCAAAGGATATTCCCATCCCACACTGTAAAGGTATGGAGGCTTTTTACAAGTGGGATGAAGCTGTACTTGGGATCATCTACCCATTTTTCAACCCACAGTTTGGAAAGGATGGTAAGAATTTGAAACATACATGAGTCACAGAAATGTTTAAAGACACATAAAGTCTCCTCTCTAAGAAGCAAAGAGAAAGAAGTAGAGTTTTTAGAAAAATAAGACTGAGAGATAGAGTAACTACAAAGTATAAGAGACTCTGTAGGAAAAATATGGCAGCTTCTGTCAGACTCAACACTCTTACAAATTCAGGTCTTTCAACAACCTCTGGCTGGTATTTGAAAGCACAAATATTGTGGTATGTTTTTGTAACAGTAATTGTGATTAATCACTAGAACAACCCAAGAAATTATCAATAGGCCACCTTTATCTTCCTAAAAAGCATATTTTTGATTTGTAAATAACTGTATTTAATACATGTTTATCTGAGTAGCAGTGTAGGTGCTTGGCTGATTCTTTCCAGCCTTAAACTCTGACTTTTCTCCTTCTCTCCTGCCCACCCCCAACCTCCATGCTACAAAACATATGTGGAAATCCTGGTGGAATCATTCACTAGGCTCTCCATTAGGCCCACAGATACCTAATTGAACATCCTGGAGTTCCTTGCTTATAGTGATGAGACTCATCCAAACCCTTGTGTTTAAAAGCAAACAAGAGCATATTTCAAGGAACGTATTTCAGTTCACAGTCAGTTACAATATTTCACATAAAATATATAAGAATGTCTGGAACAGGTCAGACAGGATAGTTATCTATCCTGTCTCTGTCAGTGAGCGATATCAGCTATCTTGGGAAGATGATGAAAATCAGAACATGTGTAATGATGCTTCCTGCCCAGTACAGATTTACAGAAAACAGCTGACTGAAGTTCGAGGTGCTCCTGAGCAAGAGCTGGTATTTTTGTACTGAAAAGTCTTGCACAAAACTTTTTTTCTTCAGCAGCTGTTTGGAACGCGTGTATGCTTTCACGCTATTTTCCCTACTATCTGTGACAAGAAAGCACCAAATTAGAAATTACGCATGTTTTCCTTTTGAAATTCTCAGCAGCGTGTTGGTGCAGCTTAGCTCCTGTATTGGAGGAGACAGTAAACTGCTCCAAAGAGACTTTCCTTTCAGGACTTTTCAGATCTCCATCACTCCTTTACTTGTGGATTATTTTCCCAATCTAGATATTATTTGAATACGTAGTATCTAGTCCCTTTCCTTGATGACAAAGGATACCCCTGTGGTTTTCCTAGTGCTGTAACTGGTACAAAAGTAACTTTAATGATGGAGAGGCTTCCCCACACATTCTATGGGGAACTATTCACAGAGCTCATCCCAGGGAGCTGCCTCATATGATAGAAGGGAAAGCACACAGGTTGCTGCAGTCCTTGTAATGACTTTCTGCTGTGGATTACCTCAGATTAAGAGAAGATGAATACCAGTAGAAGAAACCCAAGAGTGGATGAGCAGATGAGGCTTTGCCAATTGTTTGATTTCCATCACAACAGAGCCAAAGTCTTTTAAACAGAGTATTTGCACAATAGATATTTAGGTGAATTCTAATAATAGCTTTAGATATGGTAGTCTAAACAAAGTAATTCAGAGAAAGTTGGTAGTTTTTAGTTGCTTGGGTTTCTTTCGTCCCTACCAGAGAAAATTTTAATTTAACTTTCTCAGTTCCTTCCTGTAATGACTTAAAAGCCACTCTTGCATATTGTGAAAAAAAATACAATGCATGGAAAAAACACATTATTAGAATGGTTCTGCCCATAAATTAATACAAGATTTTGCTACCTAGGACTGCCAATTCCAAGATCTTGAAGCAGGCATGCAAAGCTAATTGAGAACAATTCTGAGAGAAAGATGGATCCCAAGGTATTTGAAGCCCTGAGGTAACAAGCTGGCCTGAAAATCTAGTGGGAGGGGAAAAGTAATTAGATGTTCCAAGCAAATTGCCTTAGATTTATTGATATTGATTTAAAATCCAGATAATCCTCTGTATGATTTCCAAAGGACCTGAGCAACAATCTTATTAAAAAAAAATAGGAAAAAGCAGCACTAGTCACTGATTGGACCTACTGTACACACTCAATCACTGTAATACTTTCATCTGGCAAAATGATAAAGCCAGCTTCATAGAGAAACAACATTTTTTCCTTTGCAAACTTTCAGCAAAAGCAAGAAACAAAAATACTCTATAAAAAACCAAAAACATGACATAACAAAATAACTTCCTGTTTTTATCTGCCCCTGATATGGAAAGCATCCTAAATGTATGCCTCGTTATTGAAATCTTTCAGCTGATACATGTTGTGTGTCTACTTATTAACCTTTTTAACCAACTTTTCTTAGAATAGGACAAAGCATCAAAGGCAAATCTCACCTAACCCTTTAATATTTTTTATTTTCAAAGGGATAATAAGTGTTCTGAGGGAAAAAAAATCCCATCTGTTTAGTATCCTTCTGGCATTGACAGTCATGAGGCATTTATTTATTTGGTTATTCCCTGAGTTTTAGAGCACAGTGAAATTATGACAGCTGACCTAAGGAGTGGTTAGGTTTGTCGGAAATCATATGAATGGACAGATCATGAGGCTCTCTCCATCTCTGCCAAAGGCCAGTACCAGAATTGTCAAGGTTCTCATTACAAACTGTTGCTACAAATGATGACAGCTAAATATTCTCATTAAGGGTATGCACATGTAGTCCCTTTTTTGAAATAATTACAAATAATAGCCATGGCAGAGAATTACAAAGCCTAATTACATTATTCTAGAAAATCTTTCCTTTTCATTGCTTTTGGCTGCACACCTTTCCAGTTTATTGTGCCTCCCTTTAAGTGTCAAGGTCACCAGCAGTGCCTACTCTGGCCTACTTTTGCTCTCCTTTCCTTCTTCTGGGGACAGCAGTAGCACCAAAACACAGTTTGAGAGGGAATGACAACTTGTAAGAGGCAACCCACAGGCTCCATGGGTGGTCCTGCTGGAGTGACAAACCTACTGACAAACTACCTACTGGAAGTTTCCTTTGTATTAAGTTTATTTCAAGCTAGGTATTTCCTATAGAGACTAACAACCTCTAGTGGTTGGTATTGCAGAAGTGTTTCACTCATTCATTTATATTTTTGGGCATCATTTCATTGTTCTGCAGCTGCAGTAAATCACAGATTAGTAATAGCATCATGTGTGGCATTTCTGGAAGACACATGAGCCATGGGAAGCTATGAAACAAGGAAATTATGCTTAGATAAAGGACAAAAACCTCTATACAGTTTTCCATTTTTGTGGCTGGCTGAACTTATTGGATCTCATGTCATCTCAGCACTCCCCACTCAGTGCTGGATTTTATTTTTTTTAAAAATGTTGTTTTAATGATTTGCCTGACAATATTTTACAGAAGAAATACCCAAAATGTACTTTTATTTGTGGAGGGAGGGAGGGAAAAGTGATTTACTTACATGCTTACACTGAATCATAAGCTTAAGATGTTTTCTGATTATATGATCTACTCTCAATCTCTACAGCCTCTGGTAAATTGAGCCATATTATTTCCCATTTCTTTTTTTTTCTTTTGTTATTGAGCAACTTTCGTATTTTCACTGTGGCTTCATACAGTAAAGTCCCTCCAGGTGGGAATACCTCCTTCCTCCTCATTTTGCTTTCACGCATGATGTACCTTACATGGACTCACGATGAAACTTTCTCAACTCTTTAAAGTTTCCCTGTTAGGGAGAGATGAAACTCCACTCATGAGTGACTTTATTGTACTACAGTACTTTGATTTTCTCCCATTAAGTCTAGTAACAGTCAACGTGAACAGGCCAATCCAGCAATGTTTTTACTGCAGATCAGCAATAGGATCCTATGAACTCCCATATGGTGCAGGAGATCAAAGAAGATTAAAAATTGTACCATTTGTATGAATGTTTTACTTTCCAAAATCTCCTAAGTCATTTGGAAATGACTGCTGTGTGAGGCATATCTATCATGGAGGATGTTGATAGCTCTGTTCCATGGAGTTAGCACAGCTGTAGCTAAAGTGGAATGGAGAAATTTTACAAACAAAATTTAAAATATGATCTATGAAAGAATAGATTGGCAGATTACTCAATATAATTTGATTGAAAACATATTTTAAAACAGATTTCTGGCTGTAAACCCCAAAGATCTTATAAAAACCTATGCGACAATCTATTTTGAATCTAAGGCCAGCAATCACTCAGGTCAAAGGGGAAACTTGACAGGCTTCAGTAGAGGCTGGAACCTGGAGCTTAGTCTTCAAGAGGAAAAATTCCTCACCTGACTTGTGTGTATTGTGGGTTATATAAAAGCGATGAAGAAATCAGCCACCATACCATTTCAGTGGCAATGTCACAGAAACACTGCCAATTACTGAGTCACTGACTTAATTTAGAACCAAGGTATTACTGGAGAATAAGATAATAATAAATGCTAGAAGTGATGAAGGAAGACAAGAAGTTTTTAGCCAACAAGTCACTCTCTTTTTAGGGAATCTGGAAAACATTGCTCAGTCTGGCAACGAGCAGGCAATTAGCACCACACATACGTCAGTTAAAGTAGAGGCTCAGCAAGCTTAGTTGTCATCTACACTGGCAGGGCTTAAAAGATTACTCAGATGGATATGGGTTAGGTGAATTTGTCAACCAGACCAAAACCTTCTAGCTGGTATGGATGGAAAACAAAGGTTCAGTCTCAGATCTGTGTCGGTGAACAGTGAAATCTTGGCTCCAACCACCACTTCTGTTTGTGCAAACACAGAAATATATAGGCTTCTTTTTTTTTCTTTTTCAAGTTTTTTGTGTGCTGCCTCCAGAGAGCAGATGTAGCAGACATCTTCCAAGGATAAGACTAGGTCTGCTAAAAATATTACACCAATTGAGAGAGGCAGTCCTTGAATGGTCTCTCAGAGAAATGCTGGTGAGGTGGCTGCAGTCAAGCATTGACACCCAGGGAGGGACAGGAGACAGAATGAGGGAAGAGCATAAGGGAAAGGTGTACCTTCTCCTGACTCTTGCTCTCTGAAGGTTTTGAGTACCCTCTCACCTCGTGTGCTTTCCACAGAGATGCAATGCACATATTTGGATGCAAAAGGATTTCTGATAGCTGGAGAAGGCTATGGGATTTCTTTAATAGAGATGAATCTCTGAATTCTCAGAGAATGTGGGACATGACTTGCACATCCCTAGTAACTCTTATAACTAATGAGCATCTGGAGATTTTGTTTTGCGTTTCAGAAAGAATCACTTAATTAAACAATTGAAAAGACCTTTACATAACAAGATTTTTCCTCTGCTAAAATAATTTAACTGTTCATTTTTTATCAAAGGAATAGAAGTAAATGCATCCTTGCTAATTGTTTTGATAAGAATAGTAGACTGAATTATTGGGAGTAAAAGAGGAGGGAAATATGCAGGGCTGAAACACGTATTCTTAATAAAAATAAAAGATTCTTCTTAAGGATTAAAAATAAAAGTATAAAAGCACATATTCACCAGAATGAAGCCACACAGCAATGCATAAAGCCAAGCACAGAAATGAGAGTCAAGGAATGGGCGATGCAGTTGGTAATGTTCATCTCAGACAGAGAAATAGATAGAACAATACAGAAGTAATATGTGCTTTTGGATTAAGAAAGAATAATATGTTGCAAAAGAGAGAGCTATATTACCAGAAATACTTTTGAAGATGTTGAGAAAGTCAAACAGAGCAGCATTTGGCTATGGCCACTCATCTGAATGACTACATTCCCTAAAAAAAAAAAAAAAAAGTTTTCACTTTTCTCTCTTTTATTTACTATGTGTTCACAGCCTTGATGATGACCTGTGCAGGAACACTTCTGACATATTTGGTACTCATGCATTTTTCTTGATGAAAGACTACAGAATTGGGCCATGGGCCAAAATCTTAGCTCTGCTGAAGCCAGCGGCAAAAATACCTAGCTTCTGGCTAATCTACTTACTGTCCCAACCACATCTATGTTACAAGTCCAAATCCTTTTCCAAGGTGCTTTAAAAAGGACTTTACTCAGACTGAAGAAGTAAGAAAAATATTTTCCTGCATATAATACTAAATCTGTCATTTTTCTGCTTCCTTCTCAACTGCAAGTGCCTACGCATATTTATTCTTTAACCAGAGTTATAAAACATATCAATATTCCTACTTCTTATGCTCTGACAGGTTACACCATCTGCCAAATGATGTAAATATATTAAAGAGATCTCCTTGAAAAGGAAATAATCTAATTTTAGCATATATATGTATATGTGTCTTCAGTAATATGAATAAAGAAAAATAACATACATGATTAAAGCAGTGAGAGTTCATTCTGCAGCCGAATGAGGTACTGGCACAATTTTTCTGTAAAATCTGGAACACTTAGTATATGTTACTGAGATTTATGAATGACAGGCACGATCAAAGTCTGTCATGTACTCCTCTTCCATTATAGCCACTGAATGGCTACGTGATGGAGCATCAAAGCCCTTCAAATGCTTTTCTTCACTGTTCTTAGGTTAGGCTTTGTGTGGATTCAACTCTGATGATAAGCCCTTGAAACTGTACAGGCATTTTGATCACAGAAAAGCAAAATGCTGTCTATAAATCTAAACTGCAGTGAACTAGATCCTCCATAATGTTCATGAACCAGGTAAGTGTTTCAAAGGCTGTCTAACTCTACTTCAACATCAATTGCCAAACTCCATCTAGGAAGTTTTTACATAGGAACAGAGAGCAAATATTTTAAACTCCTCTCCTTTTTTTTTTTCCATTTTTTATTTCGTCGCAAAAGCATGCCAGAATGCCCATTTTTTAATAATAATGAATGACTAGTCCCAATTGAAGCTCTCCTTTCAATCAAGGCCACAGGCTAAAAACCTAAAAGACAATGGTAGAGAGAGCCTCCTGGGATCTTGGACTGCTGCATTATTCCATCTCTGATATGCAAACCTAAGACATAACAAGAGTTAAAAAGGCTGTGTCAGGAATATCAACTCTGACATTTCTCTTTGTCACTAATTTTGTACAGTTATGTTACTGAACTCCACATAAGCAGTTCATTTACACCTTGGAAAAGGAGGGAAGGAAAAACAAACATCATGTGTAACAATAATGTAGGAGGCAGCAAATTTTTGTATCAACAATTCTGCCATAGTGCAAGGGCATAGATGTGTTTCAATGTTTTATGGGAAGCTTGCATAAGTGAGTCTTTAAAAACTAGGCATGGTACTGTAAATGCATAGATAGATTTCTCTAGCTTCAGCTTTTCTCTGATGGCCATTTTTGCAGTATATAAGGGGCTTACAACAAATTACATTGTATTCATACAAACACAGAATCATTTGCTTCCTCCTTTGCAGGGCTTCCTTGCATGTGCGTGTATCTGCACATATCAGAACATATACACAATATATACATATAACAGCATATATTTTGTATAATTTATACTGACAAAGTTTATTAAGATTTAACAACCAAGCATCCTTATTCTGACAGTTTTTATGTAAATTTAATATGAAAAAAGGTCTATACATTTGTATTTTGACCACTGCTGTATTGTCTGTAGATTGATAACGTTTAAGAAAATAGTTTCAGTTTCTAGTTTAATTTAATTTTTCTTGAAACTCAGTCCCTGAATGATTACTGGAAAAACACATGTTTATTTTCCAATATTTGTCAAACACTGGATTAAGTGCTGTGTGAGCAGAAAGGTGCTGAACAGAAATTGCCAGGTGAGACCTAGTACAAGAGCCACCCCGTCACACCTTTGACCCTGTGCATGCAGCTGGCATCACACAGATGCTTGGAGACACGGCAAATGTCCTGGCCCAGCTTCCATCTGTTGTAAAAAACACCCAGGCACAAAGAGGAGCCTGACTAAGCCTGGTGAAATTGCTGCTGTGCCCTCTGGATGCCAGAGACAATGTGCAAAAGGCAGCAATAAAGCTCCCATGTGCCCTTTGTTTTCACACTATCATAGCTATGCTGTGCGGCCTTGTTTAACGGGGCTGACAGCACAACCTACATGGAGCAGCTTTTCCGACCAGTCCTGAGCATTGATTGTACCTTATTTATTCGGCACTTGAGCTATCAAAGGGAAAAAGTGCCCGTGGCAAGCTAGGTTGCAGTAACAATCTGTGCATTTTAAACTGTCTGCATCTACTTAGTTACTATAACTACTCCCAACTGCATGATTAAACACAAATGATGTTTCCATATATTAACTGCAACCTTCTTTCCAATATGTGCTGAACATGATACTTAAAACGTAAGATTCTCAAATGGAAAAACATTTATGGGAGCAATTTCCCAAATGGGTATGATTATCACTTGCAAGGATGTACACAGCAGTTAAAATCCACAGTATGATGAGAAATCATTTCCAATCTTCTGAGAATGGAAACAGAATTAAAATTCTGCTTCTGCACAAAGAAATCTCTCATATAAATCATCTTACCTGTTTTTCACTCAGACATTAATATAGTGCTCAAATTTGTACATTCTGCATGCAAATTATGTATAAATATTACCTATTTTACTATATTAATATGTACTACTGTTTCAGACAGTGGATTTAACATTCGAAATTACCTACGGTCTCTGTTCTATTAAAAAACCAGACAAAAACCCCAACAGTGTCCCCCAACCAAATCAAACCACAAACCATGAAAGGAAAACATTAATCAATGAACTGCTGATCTTTTATGGAGTGGTACTGTTAATGCATTTTGAACAGAAGAACAAGTAAGCCACTGAGGTAAATTAAAAATTGGATAAAATTATGAATGGTAGATCACTCTAAATCAACCAGTTACCTCCCTCTTCTAAAAGCACTTGCTTGGTAAGCAATTTGATAGCTCTATTCAATCAGAACTCTCATAACTCATTTGATAGGGCATGCAAAAATAGTTATTAAACCAAAATAAGCAACAGAAATCCATTGCTCAGAAGATGAAGAAGTAAGAGGAAGGGGCAACATGAACTGCACGATGTATTCCAGTTCTGAGCTCTAAAACCGATTCCTGAGTCACTGTTAGTGTTATTTAGGGACTACCGACCTTCAGATTTCCTACTTTTGACTGTAGTTCTTATATTAAACTAGTGTGTGTGTGTGTGTTTTATTCACAGTCTGTTTAACCAAAGAATGAGCAATGTGACAGAGACACTGGCATGGGAATGGCAAACACACTGCTAGGCTGCAGAAAGAGATGCGTCTTCGGCAGGGCAAGAACTGCTGGCTTTGCACATGACATTGGGATTAGCTAAATGTGAAGTCATGTGTGCTTCACAACCCCATTCAAAAAGACAGACTCAGAGAGGAGCAGGTGCAGAGGGGACTCTGAGGGTGATGGGAGGAACAGTGCTCGGATCAAAACTGCTGGTGGTCTGAAGGAGGAGCAGCATCTCGTCAGCTTCTTCAGCCTAGTCTGATAACTGGGCATTGTTGTGTTCTGTTTTTTAAGTTTGTTCAGTTTAGTTAGATAATTTATGTTAGTCAGATTTATAATGGTTTGTTCTTATGTACCCCTATTCTTTTCCCTCAAGTTGGTTTCTCCCAAGTTATTTTTACCCATTTTTCCCGCCGTTCTCCCTGCCAATCTTCCCTCTCCTCCCCCCAATTTTCCAGAATTATCCCTGCCAATCCTTAATAACCCTGCCCAAACCCTGTCCATCTCCCTAGTCCATCCCAAATGCTTCCAGAACCTTCCCTGTCATCCATTCCTACCCCTGCCAGGGGTTGGCTCCCTGTGACTTTCCCCTCCTCTGTGTTACCCCCATTCATTCCCTGTCATCCCCCTTCCCTCCCCTAAAAGACCCCTATTGGCTGGCCTGCGTGCCAGCCCCCCAGTTTCTGGTGCTTTATAATGTTTTCTTGGGCATCGCTGGAGGCTACTTTCCTCGTCCCCGTCCTGGGAGAAAAAAAACCTTCTTTGGACATACGAGAGAGAGTGGCCTCTCCTTCCCCTCTCGCTCCGGATCCCTCGTGGGGAGCAGCTATTCCCCCCAAGCTCATCCACGCGCACCTGGTTGTCTCTGCCTGCCCGCGGCATGCTGGGTCTGTCAGCCGGGCGCTCCACCTGCCCAGCCGCTGCTCGATAACCCAGGCAGAGATAGGGCATTGCTGAAGATTTGCTGAAATCTCGCTGAAATCTCCCTCAACACGGTTTAGGTAGATTATCCTTCAGTGCCTGTGCTCCCCTCATGAGATGCAAAGAACTGAGGATACCTCCCCATATTTGTTGTTTTGGGAAGTAGAATGTATGGGGGTGTCTTTTATGTCGTGGTTAGTGCGCTAACAGAGAAGAGACAGTGTATCAGTTTCCAAGATCTTATTCCGTAATAATAATAAAAAAAAAATTAAAATCCCCCTGAACATCACTGAAATAAGGAAAAAAATGCTGGTGCTTGAAATTCCTTGCCACTGTTTATGGTACAGAGGACTGAAGGTAGGACTGATTTCTGGTTTCAGGCTGCACTTATGAAGCAGAGCTGTAGAGAATTCCAACTTTTCTCTCTTCTGACAGACACTATTGATCTCACCTGCTACTGGTACTTCTTTTAATCCACTGTGAACAAGTGTCTGTCAATGTATCCCATGCAAATGCAACTACTTGCATGTGACTCATCAGCTGGGGGGATTGTTTGGTCAAAATAAATAATGTGCTACTCCTAAAGGAACAAGCGTACTTTGTACGGTAGAAGGGTTAGAGGTGTTATCTCACTTTTGCAAAGGATGAAGCAGGAGGGGATTACTTGTTCTTCCTCCTTCTCCTTCCCTTCTGTGTATAAGAATATTACTTCACCATATAAAGTGTGTCCTAAAAGAGGCTGGACCAGTACAAGCCCTCAAAAGAAAATGATCAGCGAAAAATAATAAGTCCATATGGTGGAATAGTCTTTAAGAAATGTGAGCATAGTGACAGGTTTTTATGCTTCAGAGTAACTGCTGTTACAAAATATGAGGGGAGCTTTTTATTATAATAAAAATATTCCTTGAGCAAACCTGAAACAAAATGGACTCACAAAGAAATAAAAACCCTGATATAACCAGCATAGTTTTATCTATTAAAATCTAAGTAGACTAACTTTTACATTACTTCATATTCTTTCTTCTCAGGTGTGCTTGATTCTGAGATGTAGACCAGATTGAACATGTCAAAGCCTGCAATTTCTGTTTATTTTTGTTTATGGCTTTTTTTTTCCCCTTTCTTTCCTGGCTGGACAACAAATATTACACCTAACATTTCAAGTTTAGAGAGTACAAGCTGTTCTTGTAATGATCACTGCATTTAGAGAAAAGCATTGAATCTGACAGATTTGTGTAAGAAACGAGTTTTGTAGTTAAGTGTTTTGTGTTTCTTTATCTCTGTGCTTATAATATCAGTAATATATTTTGCTTGAGTTCTAAAAATATAGCCTTTTTGGATTTAGTCGTTAATGAAAACAGAGTATTATACCATGAAAGGTGACCTATTGAAGGCAAAGTGCTAATAAGTTGCAGATTGTTCAACATGACCTAAACCCTTTTTTTATTGAAAATGAGATCTACAAAGGTACTTTGTAACATGTTTCATAAGGTCTTAATTTTGCCCAGCACTAACAGGGCCATTAAATCTACTTAGAATCTGGATTACAAGAAAACAAGGATATTTGTCTTCTCTTTTACCTTTTTCTGAAAATAAAAATGCATGCCTTGCATACTGCCTTAAGATGTTTTCTAAAGAAACAAAAGAAACTTGCTAGAACCTCCTCTCTGGGGGAAGACTTACAGAGCAAAAGGCAGGGCCATGGGGGCAGAGGATGAGTTGTGGAGCTGACTTCTTCTTTTACCATTAATTATGGTTGATTGTGCAACTCACAAGGGGCGTAATGGGCGCTCTCCTAATGAAGATAAGGGGTTGGCTGTGGAGCAGCCACAAAATCTTACTTCCTCCATTCCCTGCCTAGATACAAAAGCAGCTGCACTTCACAGTTTCACGCATGTCACAAGTGAGTCCACAGCAAGCAGTAAACCTGCTGTCACTTCTGCTCACCAGGGTTTCTGCTGTTGTGCCATTGTGACTTTGCAGGGCCACCCCATCAGCCCTCAATTCACTCCTTAGACTCACCTGCTGGTGCTGGGCCCACATCTGAACCAATAATTCTTCACTGCCACTTTAGTTTTTTAAGAGCTTCTAGTGTTGAGTGTTGGAGTGCTTCGGCTTAGAGATGTCACAAGAAAATAAATCAGTCTGTTTCACTAGAAATTTCTGCACAGAATCACCATCTGACCCAGTTTACAGCTGTACCTGTTCAGGGAATGCCCATCTGCTCAGACAGCACCCTACTAGGGGTCCTCCAATACCTTGTAACTAATGAAAGGCTGGGTATTGCTCATTAACAATATGCTAGGATCAATCACCTCATTCATATTTACCTGCAAGAAGGAAAATTAGGAATCTGTGAGGGCAGTAAATGACTTGTAAAAAGCTCTGAGGGAATCTTCCTCCATGTTCATGTCTTCTGCCATCTTTTCTGCTTTACTTCTTTTCTTTGAAGACCAACTGGCAGGTCAAATGACCTAAATGAAGAGGACAACATTTTATTTTACTCTTTTCTGCAGCCCTCTTTCTGACCTCAAGCACTTCTGTGAGGACACCAACACCTGAGCATGGATGGGTGCAACCCCCAATATCCTCAGGGCATGTTTTACCCTTTGGAATTGGTGCCAGTCGTGCATGGTACTGACACTCTCCCATGTAACATCTTGGGAAAACCACGCATTGTTGAGCAAAATTCTGGGCAAGATATGATACTCTACCTGTCTTTTTACTCTAATATTCATAATTCCATGAGGGTAGATGGTTCAAGATTTAGTGATTATGCACCCAGGGAGAGCTGGAAACTGGGGACTCAGATCTTCTCCACAAGGATCCTTGTGGAGTCTCTGGATGTTTATGGACCTTCATCCTACCAATTAATTCACATCCCACACAAAATTCATTTATTAACATAGCATAAAAATGATTCCTTTACCAGTTTTAAGGTTACCTGAAGTATATATTCAGATTGCAAAGGAAAATGCAGGAAAATAATCTGTGGGTATTGTCTACACATAGCACAACAGAATCATTGCTCCAGTTCCCCACTTGTGAAGCTACCAGTAGCACAACGTGGGCTCTTTGTTCATGCTTTACTCACCCCAACAAGCAGGAGAAAAGGTGGAAACTACCTCATGCAGCTTTCTTTGACCTGTTTTTATTTACAGTGAGCATCAATAGGGTATTCTAAACTCTTGGTGCCAATGGGTTTCCTCTCCCATTTCTGGATGCATTTTGGTCTCCCTGGCACTGGGATCTCATTTATGCAACAGCAGCAGCTCACGAGGCAAAGACTGGGATTATTTGAGACCTGTCATATATTCTGGGATGGTTATACTCCTGGTTGTTGCCTTAGTGGGATAAAAGTGGCCAAAGCCTGTGCCTTGAGAGGGTCAGGATGACATGGAGGTGTCCCAGGAACCCATTGCCATGGAACATTTTGTCATCACGCAGACTCCTGTGGCAAAACCAGCAGTTACTTTCTCCTCAGCCTGAGACTGGCACCTGCTCCTCAGCACAACTGGCACAAAGCTTGGCCAGCACAATTCCATCCTCTCTGCAGCACAAGAACAGCTGTGTGCACAGTGCTTTGCTTACTCCAGGAAAGACATGCAGCAGAGCAGGGATTTAAGGCAGCTCTATTGACTGTCAGGTCTCTGCTCTAACCTCTAGAGCACACTACATAAATGTTTGAATATTTAATAAAATCTTCTGGGTGTCTGCTTCCTGCAACACTAACTGTTTTAAAGTATTCATGGGTTATTTGTTTATGACTATTAAACAAATCTATTAAACACTCTGCATTATTTTTAGTTAAATTTTGGTTTTTTCCCCCTTTTGCTTTAATAATTGATATTGTTTTGGATACATAAATATGTCCTAAGAGTATTTGTCATTTCCTAATGTTTACAGTGGGGATATTTTTTTTATATAAAACTGTGGGATTTTTCTTCCATGTAGAGTATGCTTTTCTGTTGCATGCACATTTCAGAAACAGTCACAGACATTGCATCTGGCAAAGGCATGTGAATGTGCAGGAATTGCAGTAAATGCTGTTTGGAAAACGTCATGCTTTAATTTCTCACTCATCATGTGGTTACATAGAACAAGGACATCCTTGTATAAAATTTACCAGAATTATGTTAAGTGATGGATAAAAAATTTCTGGCATGATCCTATCTATTTCTGAATTAGGACTTTATGTCTAACATATTGAGAATAGAGAGGATGGTGGAAAGGAGAAAAAAATAATACAGAGGAACATAAGAGTCTCTTAGATAAGGGGCTTATTTCATCAAACTCAGAAATTAAACTGGTTGTAATGAACTGCTTACTTTATGTAAAGAGTGGGTGGAAATTCTGAGCTGCTCTCTAAATTCTGCAGATAGAAATAGTCAGGAAAGTCAAGAAAGAGCTGAAGCACTCCCACTCTAAATTGTTAATAAGTTTTGAATGTCATTTTCTATGCATCTGCTCTCTTCCAGAAAAAGAATAAATAAAACAGATAAAGAGAAACTGAATCTGCTCTAGAATGTGAATTTTTATGACAAAAAAAAATCCTAAAGTCACTGGAATCATCTTGGCATGGAGCTGGTGAAAATAGTGTGAATTCACTGAGGAAATGCTTCTTATAGGCACTTGTCATTAGATATGGGCGCAGATGCAAAATCTTGCATTCCTTGTCCCCCTTCCCCCCGGAAAAGAAAAAAGCACCATCTACTTCTTATCTCTCTCCTTAAAATTATTCTTTAGTCCCTTGTGCTTGAACTGCTCCCAGATACAAAAACATGATGAGAAACAAAAATTCCATGTCACACCTACCAATTGATGAGCAAGTAATGCCTGTTGTTAGCATGCAGGTTAGTTTAAGCTCCATGGAAAAGACAGCAGGCAATACACCATCTAGGCAGAAAATCTTCCTCCTACTACTCTTCCATCTCTTTGTATTTGAATTGAAATTTTCTGACTGTGGTCAATGACCCATACCTACAATGATTTGTGCCACAAGATTATTATTTACCTGCTCAGGCTCACCAGGCATCAGTGACATATGCAGTCCATTAGCGCCGTTGCCTTTTGGGGAAATGTTGTGTTGCTGCAAAGGGGACAACTGCAGGGCAGTCTTGCTCAGGAAAAATGCAAGGAAGAAAAAAAAGAAAAAATAATCTTGGCTCTTGAATGACCAGAAAGGGTGGGAAGCTTTTGGTTTGCATTTCTATCATATTGACCCTGTGTGGTACGAAAATGTGATTCTGCTGGATGCCTGGGACTAGATCCCAAGGGAGGGTTCTTGTTTTGGATGAGACCCTTCACTCCACCTGACATTAGTGTCATCTTGCTCTGCTCTTGCTTCTGTGGCAGAGGAGTGAGAAAGAAGCAGCTGGTGACAGTGGAGAATCAAGTGTTAGGCACTCAGATAACTTCTTGTGATGGCACAGTACCTGGCCTTTGTGCACCAAGGGACAAGACTTCACCAGGTGTCACTGTAACTTAGCGCTTGTCCATGATGTGTTCTAAACTTGAAACAGGAAAAAATGCATGGATATGGAAGAACACTTGGAAAAATGCAATATACAAATTGGATGTGTGTAATGTGCAGTGACTCTCTGAAAAGGCCAAGAGAGAAAAAAAAAACCACAACTGCATTAAAAATAAAGGTAAATTAGACCACCATTTGATTTCCTTGAGCAATATTAAGCAAGAGAACAAAAATTACATGTGCTTTTACACATCAGTACTGAAAAATGAGACAGGAGATAAATTTTCTGGAGACAGTAGATGGCTGCTTGCTGGAAGAAAAAAACCTCAGAAATCACAAGAAAGGAAGATCTTTTGGATACAATGTGGAGTGATGTACAGGACAGAATTGTGACTAGAGTACTGAATTTCAAGAAGAGAAATTGTGTAAACAATGGAGTAACTGGTCAAAAATGAACAAATAAAAAAGCAAAAAACCTCATAAAAGCAACTTTCCAAAACAAAAGAAGCCTAGAAGCAGCCTGGAGGCTGTTGAAAAATTAAGTGCTAGAAGCCAGGTAAAAAGTGTACCACAATTCAAAAAGAAAACAAAGCAATCCAGAAAATCCCTTCAAGCCTTAACTGGAAAGTTGTGCAGGCTATCACGTGGAAAAGCATGAAAAAAAAATGAAACAAAAGGAAATCTGGCCTAGAAAAGAAGGACAGTAAAACCCTTACACACAGCAAGCTGAAAATAAATAAAAAACCAAGACTATCTAAAAAGAAAGCAAAGAGTATGACAAAGAGCTCCCCAAAGGCAGCTGTGGCAGGAGGAAGACCCAGAGGATTAGAGAAATCCTGTTGCCACCAAAGTGTGGAGAGGGGACAGAGGCCAGGGTAAGGTAACTCCCATGTGGCCCCATGCTCTGCCTCCAGTTCTGCTCACCAACCATGTGTGCCAGCGCTGGCTGTGTCCTGCAAGGATGTGGGAAAGCAGATGCACAGTAAAAACTGCAAGTCTGCTGGGTAGACAACAGATCACTCTCTGTAAAAACCCTAGGAAAACCTCACAAAACGGAATGAGTTGATAAAAAGGGGGCTCCCATACCAAGAAATGCAGGATAATGCATCTCAATAATTGTAACCTAAACCATGTTCGTATGACACTGAAGCCTGAGCTGTAAATGTCAGCTGTAACTGAACTTCAACTACCAAAAAGAGATCTTGGAGCCATCACTGACTGACTTTCTAAATCTTTGTCTCAAATGACAGTGAAATATGCAACAGGAAATAATATTGGATACTATCGAGCCAAGGCATCAGAAAGGCATTGTCAGTGAGAACAAGAAAGACTTTCTGCCACTATACAAAGTCAGAATGTGTCATACCTCAAGTGCTGTGTGTGCAGTCCCAGCTCTGTGATTCAGGAAGGACTTAATGGAGTTGGAGGTGATATGGGAGAGAAGCAATAAAAAGGATCCACGGGATTAGGTCACTGGCTTCCAAAAGGATACAAAGTTTTGGGATCCATCATTCCGAACTGAAGGAGTAAACATGACTCCATCAGGAGGGTGCTGTGTAAGCTGGATGCGAAGCTGTTATTGACTGAGCCCTTGAAGCTGATGAAGCAAAAAGCTGACTGCTTTTACTGAATGCATATGAACTCTTGTAACTTGTTCTGACAGTGAGGGCAAAGACAAGCAGTACCAGCAGCCTGAGAAAGGGAGAAGAAAAGTTTGTGGTCAAAGGTCTATGAACAGATACCAGGAGAGCTAAACAGGAAAATGCCTCTAACAACACAAATCCAACAACTGCAGGAACTGGTGCAGTGCGAAGGAAATGGTCTGGCATGAAGAGGCTATGCTCATGTGTTAAATTTCCAGCCACTGTTTCTGCACAGAGGTCCAGACTGGATGGACCACCAGTTCTATTCTGTTGGGAATATCTTCTCTTACATTCTCGTATAATAGCAGGATTGGAGTGGGGGAAATGTAGAATTCCACAGAGCACCAAGGAATATTCATGCCTGTATTCATCTTTGTACCTAGCCTCAAACCCCATTTGTATTGAAATTGCTGAAAGAAATGGTTATATGCCTGTTGATTGTAACTACCCCAGCTACAGCAGCAGCTCATGCCAAAAAGAAATTAAACTACAAATACACCCAGCCTCTAGTTCAAAATTGTTTAAATTTCTTCTATCAGTTGACAGGAAGGTGGTGTCATTGGAATGGAAACAAACAAAAAAACCTTACTCTAGCAGAAATATGCTTAGTGGTCAAAAATAGGGTGAGCTCAGGCCCTTGAATTTGAGGTCAGCTTGTGAATTTTTCAGTTTCTGAGCTACCTTCTAGTAGAAAGCAGAAATTCTCCCTACTATTTTTATAGCTATTCCTAATTAGCTGCTGTTCCAGCTCTCATGCCTTTACTAGCATTTGCTAGACTCTGTAACTATTTGCTCAGCTTTCTTCCATTTTCCCTTTGACCATTTCCAAAATTTTTTTCTTTACTTCTTTGCCTCTGTGTACTGCACTCAGAGGCAACATACTGATCTGCCAGACCAGGGCAGTTCAGACTACTGCTTTAACATCTTGAATGAAGTGTGAAAGTCACTTCAGGTTGCCAGTTCCTTCCTTCCTTCCTTCCTTCCTTCCTTCCTTCCTTCCTTCCTTCCTTCCTTCCTTCCCCTTGCTATTCTCAGTCCTCGCTAGATTTGTTCCACTTTCACTTTTTTGCACCATTTGCTTTCATGGAGTAAGCTACATGTATGTGTATATATATATATCTCCCATATATCCTGACATAGATTAATACATTCAGGGTGCACAAACACTGAAGGGATGACCATTAGGTCATAGCTTTGCTCTTTACTAACAAGATGACTGTTCCTTGAAACGGCCTGTGTGGTATTTCTGGTTTTTTACTTCTAAACTAGCCTAGGAATGTGAGGCAGGGCAGTCATTTGGCACAGAGAAGCTGGCTTGCCCGGGTTGGTTTCACACGGGTCAAGTGGGGTGATGGCCCTGTGATGTAAAATCATATTGCCCTTTCATGTCAGAGCAGCTGGCTCATGTCCTCCCTTCCCCAGTGCTTGTCTGAGTGTAAGTCAATAAGTTACTTGATCCACGCTCTTGCACCGGTCTCTTGAGCTTAACTGCCTGAGAAAATTTGGAAGCATGAAAGCAGTCAATCTTTGTGGGCTGTTTAAAGTCTCCTTCTATCAGGAAATATCAGTGTTTGTACAGCAAAAATCAGGGGAGAGAGAATGAAAGGAGAACATGAAAGAGCTACAAATTATGTTACCACTAAAGTCACAAGTAAAAAATTACTATGATGTATTAAAAGCCCTTCCTCTTGCAAGCATTTCTATTTCCTCCTGAACTTTCAAGCCCATAAAACACATGAACACTGAAGGGAAAATGGGCAAAGCCCACTGGATATTCGTTTACTACCAACACTGACAGCTGCAGGCACGACAATGCAGCAGCAGACACACTGCCCCACAATTATTTCTTCTCCCATGGCACCAAAATACATGTAGCTCAGACATTGTCAGTAAATTTGTTTCACATTTTCCTAGAAAGCTCTTGAGGCTGGTTTCTGAAAGAGAACTAACCACCCATTCCCTCCTGGCAGCCCATGGTCCTTGCATGTTACAGCGGTGAGGTTGTGCCAGTGCTCTTGCTAAGGTCTCTTCCCTACCCCATTTTTAACATGAGCTTCAGCTCTCCCTGCTGCCTTTATTTGAGGTAGAATAGACAGCACGTTCAGAGTGATATACTTACTTTAATACTGTCATAAACAGATTTTATGGCAGCAGAATCATTTCCAGGCAGACCTTTGGCAAAGCATAAAGAATCCACACTAAACTTATGATTTCTTCTGTGATGTCTCAGACATAAAAAGGGAGAATAGGGGCTTTTTGGTGTGTCTCATACTCAGAACCTTTCTAGAGCCTCTCACACACGTGCTGTTTTCCAACTTAATGCTGAAGTATTTCTAAGCCTCAATCTGTTCACTATGCCTTACAATTCCCTCCTTTGGCATCTCTAATAACACCTCTTCTGGCTCAAAGGCTGTACTTTTGTCTTTTTCTTTCTATCTTTCCACATTATTTTTTCCACAGCAAAGTGTATTCAGGAAATTATATTCTACTTTGAATGTGGTTTTACAGCTTGACTACTAGAAGAAGCACAGAGTGGAGAAATTTCATTTTGAGTGTCTTCTTAGTGTTGGTGTTGGTTTGGGAGTGGAGATGCTGGTGAAGAGGAGATATGGACAGAATAAAAGAGCATAATGATATACTTTGCTACCATGAAATGGTGTGTCCAGATAGCTCGGATCTTGAGATTAGCTGGTAGAGTTGGCTTACAGCTCACAGAAATATGCCGCATTTTTCAGGAAATGAATGCTCCTTAGAAAAGTGAGATTCTATTTTATTGTTTTATACATAACTTCTAAGCCATCTTGAGTAGACAGCTGTGGCTTTGCTATTTTTATTACTGTGCTTGAGAAGTTGTTCTTTCTTACTGCCAGGGCCTGCCACTCAGACCGTGTCAGGTGGGAGGACAGCCTTTGACTGTTCATAATTCTCCCACATTTCCTGCTCTTCTAAATATTCTTGTTTCTTGTCTCTTTTTTCCCTGTCAGATATGGATATGCAACCCAATTTGCAAAAGGAGCAGTTTGGTGTGTGTTCTCATATAAATATGGTCTGCTTCATTCTTCATCTTTGATGAATGTGAACCCATCTAAGCCTCCACATCCCAAACTCTTCCAAATACAAGTAGAGGTGAAATTACAAGGAGTCAAATTTGCAAAAGAAAACTGAGTACACAAAGAAACCTATTTTGGTTTAGGTTTGAATATTAACCTCTTTTTAATTTTTTCTCTCTCTGGATATTCTTTTTTTAATATTCTAGCTGAATGTAACATGTAGAAGTGACTAAGACTGCCCTTAACTCATGGAATAAAGGCTTTATGACAGCTGCCTCTGTGAGATTTGAACTCTATGTAATTTCAGTCCAAACCTCAAGTCTACAAACCAATTCAACTGCTGATGTTGAACCTCTTCCAATACAGAACTTGAATCTAAGCAATCCTTGTTCCCATGTTCAAAATATATGGATCATGTGTAAAAGTAAATGCAATGCATTAATTGCTAACATGCTGTCTCAGTATTCTAAATCCAAGTTTATTTTAAAAGCAAAACTCTATTAGTAATTAATATTGATGCTGTTTGATCTCAGAAAACCCTCTGAGTCTAGGGCAATTCAAAGTGCACAACATATAAAGTTAGGGATGCATGCTGAAACTCTAAAAATAAAACAGAGGATTCAAAGACATGAAAAATAGTCAAGAAGTCAGAAGGAATTCACACTCCTATATATGTTCATTTTGAAAAAGAAGGTATAGGAAATATTGAGCTGTGGATTCCAGGGTGACAGGGAAGCTATAAGGTGGGAAGACCAGGAATATAGCAAAAAATGTGAGTGCCTTCTACAAGAAATATTTTTTATTTGAAAGGCAGTGAGGAAAAGAACTCAGTGGATAAACTTTGCCAAAAATTAGAGCATTTCTCTGGCTGATAGAGCACCAGAGCAATATAAAATGGAATAAAAGCTGATGAATCACTGTCATTTCTATTGGTAAAAAAGCAATACAAGATCCTTCAATGTCAGCATTAGATATGAAATGTGTTTCTTGCCGTATTAAATTGCATTTTATTGAAACAGCCAAGGTATGTTTTAACTCTTGACTATTCAGAGGGTTCACTTTTATGCTGCATGACATGGAGCATAACCTTTCTGATAACAAAAGAGTTTGCAGGAGACCACAGACCCATTATAGGCAACCTTGTGAGATATCACATGCTTGGTGGAGGTCATTCCTGTAGGAGAAAAATGAGGTTGCTGATGTTGAGCCCTGGACCGAGGTTCAAATTTAAACTAGCTGGTTTGTGCCTTGGCATCCAGGATCTCAGGAAACAGAGAAGACCACAGGGAAAATGGGGGGCAATCACAAAATGAGTAAACATTATTTATCTTTTTTTCTTACTCTCAATTTCTTAAAGAAGCTCTTGAGGAAATGCTAAAAGATGTGTAAGGCTCAACCAAGGTACCAAGGAAAAATTGATTGTGAAATGTAGGCTTAGGGTGGTGCCTGAAAAGAGTTGTGAGTAAAATGTTGGTGGATGAAAGATATATGTTGGAGCAGATTATGAGTTGTACATTGTTTTATTGGGAACTTGAGATACTTTATAGCACTAAAATAGAGGAGGAAATAAAACCAATCAGCTGGAAGACTGGGACCTCCACAGACACGCTGCTAGGGATCATATCCTTAGAGGCATTCCAGCATGGTGAACTTTATCATACAATATTACTGACTAATATAAACATTTTCTAAGCATTAGAAAACACTAGGTCTAAGTTCCTTAAAAAAAAAAAGAAGTCAAATCATTAAAAAGGGATTTTAAAATGTTTTGAAATTTTCGAAATATGACTATTTTAAATATCTATTCTTACTGTGATCAAAAATGAAAAAAAAATAATACCATTTACATGCTGATGCTGCATGTCAGTTAATCTGTTAGGGGCAGATTCAAAATCCACTGAAGGTGATAATGCAAATTCTACCTGGTCAATAGGTTCTTAGTAATTTCATATACTTCTCATTACTTTTCTTTCCATGCACAAGCTTTCATTTTTATACTCCTTCTACCATCTTAACCCACAGAATATATTTATTTTTCCACCTATTAACAGTGCTTTCTTATTGGCTTTTTGTATGACTGTGGCTTTTTTAAAGACATAAAATGATGCATTATCTTTGCAAGGGGCCTCTCCACTGCCCTGATGTTCATTACAGAATCCACATACCCATCACCCTCCTATCTACACGGTCTTATTCGCCTGAAAGTAATATAATTACATTTATATGCCATCTATTTCATCTGTGTTTCGTGCTAGTTAAATCAGTTTCTTGTGCATTTGTTTCATGCATTCACCACAAATTGATATGTATAACCTATGCATATATTCATCTCGTCAAGTATTCATGTACTGGGTTCCTGTGTTCATTATTGACAGAAATTATTCATCCTAACGAATCCACGGGAACACCAGAAAGAGCATAGAACACAAAAATAACTTAAATTATACAAAATGTACTAGGAAATGTGTGTGTGTCTGTGTGTGTGCAAAACTAGCTCAGACTGAAAAAGAAGAAAACCTAAAAGAGCGTTTGTGCATGTTGGCTGGATGTGTGGATTTATAGAGCCCTTTTACCTTTCCAGCAATGTGATCAGAAGGATCCATGTGCCAAGAGTACAATTGTTTCAGAAAAATAAGCAAACAGCACTTTGCACAGTCATTATGTGGTGGTTAGAGCCCTCCCAAATACAGAAAGGGGAAATCAGCAACCATCGACCCCCTTTAGATTTCCAAATGTATTCAGTGATTAAAAAATGCTTCTAGTATATGGGTGACTGATAATGGAGTTCTTTGGGGTGGTCTGTGGGGATAGTGGCTGTGGGTTGGTTGTGTCTTTTTTAAGAAGTGAATGTTCAGGTCCATCATATGTCTCTAGGCAGCTTCCTCCAGTAAGAAAGGAGCCAGCCTTCGCTGCTGGACTGGCAGCAGTACCCAGGAGTCACAACACGGGGCACTGAAGCAGAGCAGGGGACTGATGTGACTGAAGGTGGAAAGGACTGTACTACAATCCCCCTTGTTAGGCTGGTGAGTTTTGCAGGACAGTGCAGGGTGGCTGAAGGCAGCTCTTACAACTTGCAGCATATGTAGGATGTGTGGAGGACAATGTTTCTGATATTATGACAAGGTTAAGAGAAACAAGACGCCTCTGAAAGCTCCTGCACTATTCTCGTGTGCTAGAACAGAAAAACCTAACTTCTGTTATCCAACTATCTTCTCAATCAATTAATAAGATTTTTAAGGAAGGGCTACCTAGACATACAATACTCTATAAAATAGGACTTTGACACTTGAGTGGATTGGCCATGTAGTGCTGATTGCCTCTTTTTACTGCTTTGATCCCAAGATCTTAAAGTACTTTATAAATATTAATGAATAAAGACTCAGAAATATTCAGTCATTGTGTTTATGCTGTTGCTCATGTCACAGATGGGGGCAAACATATTAAGGCTACAATTTATTCCACCTTGCTTTACATTTCTGTAGATGAGTGAGTTATTGCAGTTCTCCTTCATATTCAGGGAAGGAAATGAGAATTTTTAAGGTGTGACTCATTTAATCTATTTTATACATTTATTTATAAGGAAAGGAATGATGCTGTAGAACTATCTGTTTCTCTGCATCACCTGTGAAGGGACTCTTAAGGTGACTCACTCAGATTTAGACATCTGCCTTGTGTGACTGTATTTGCCAAGAGAGGGACCACGGCTTAGTCCCAGCTGAGCCCCACTCTCTTAGTTCCACTCCCATGCTTTGATTATATGACAAATACTGCACATATTGAGGTTCCCTCATATTGTATCAGTGTACTGGTTAGCACTTGATAGGAAAAATAGGAAGATGTTAAATTTTCTGGCAGTATCCAAACAGATTACTGGTAAATTTAAAGGTTATTAGACCAGTGTCACTCTCTGGAAAAGAATGGAAATGCTATCATTAAATGTCATTCAAAAAATGTAGGATTTTATCAATTGTAGCTATATTGATTGGGAAAATGTTAACAGAGAAATCCCTGATAATTTTTTTTATGCTTGGATAAAAAGATTTACCATATATAAACATCTAAAATGTTTATAGTACTGTACGAAGTACTGTTGCAAAGTACTTTGAAAACATTGCAAAACATAACATTTATGTTAGTGAATACTAGTGACAAAGTTACCTGTAATCAAAAATATCATGCCATCTATTTGCCTGAGAAATGGGGACAATTATTTCTTCCTACAAATATTTTTGTAGGGAGAAAATACAGGGTGGTAGAGTTCTAGATTTTTATTGGGTATGCTTCTTAGAAAATATAAAAACTAAGTGTCTGTAAAATAAAGCAAAGACAAGGAAGAGAATGACAAGACTGCTGTTTTGCAATTCTGGATGTCAGCTTGGCTCACAGATAAGCTGGAAGCTCTGAATAAAGTTTCTGGTTGATTTATGCCTCAAAGACAGACTTCAGGTTTTGGCTGCAGACTAAATAAAGCTGCATGTTGTTATTATTATCATTAATTATCTTTGTATAATGCTTTGTTATTCTTGAGTTAAAGCAAACTGTGAGCTCTGCAAAAGCAGTCTACTCTGTAGCAGGCCAACAGAAAATGCTGTCATTGCTGAAATTAATTTTTTTCATTAGGACAACAATAAAGCATCTGGTATGATAGGAAGGTATTAGTTATAAGAGGAAGATGGGATAGATACAGAATAATGACAGAGATGCAGAAGGAATAAACAAAAGATTACAGTCAGTTGAGCTGAAAGAGACAGCTATTGATTTGAATTAAGTTTCCTAATAGGAATCCCAAAGGTTTGACCTTGGGACTAATATTATCTAGTACTTAGTATTTAGGATTTTTAGTAGTAACTTCAGCACAGGAATCAGTAGGTTCTTCAATTAAACTGCTGATGGCATAGAGATGGCTGTTATTCTTATTACAGAAGAATACTGGAGGAACACATAGGAAAACCCAGCTGATCAGGAGAGCAAGAGAACTAGAAATGTAAGTAGACTAGTACTGAGATCAAGGAAAATAAGGACTACCAACAAGAACTTTTGCAAAAGGCTATTGCTTTAAGATAGAAGAGCCAGGTCATGTCCATTAGACAGGATGGCACAGGATGAACTTCAGCTGCTAAAATAAATACTGCTGTTAAAAGAGACGTTGCAGATGTCATCTGCATGTATCTGACAACAAGTACTGACTGGGTGAAGAAGTCAAGAGAGCTATCTAAGGTATCCAAGAGAGGTATCTTAACATATGTCTGGCTTAGAATGAGGTGTCATATCTTCCAGAGTTGACTGCTTCATTACATTAGCTATGTAGATGAAGCTTCAGGTGACCGAAGATAGCCTCCAAACCATTTTCCTGAGGTCAATCCCACTCTTTGATTTTCAGTGACTGTTCAACAATATGGTGAGTACTACTTCTCCACCTTGAAACAAAGTGCTGGCATAAGAAAAATACAGATATGAACTGACCATAAAATACTGAAGCTTAAAATCTGAAGGAGTTATATAAACATCCCAAAAGTGAGAGTCTGAACAGTACACCCAGTAGGTATGTAGGGAGTCAACAACCTAAACCTTGAAGGGGATTTCATGAGTTTGTGAGCAGATGCTCATTGTGATGTAACTGATGCCATGACAACAGGGTCTGGAGTCAATGGCGTTTTCATTTCTACATTCACTGTTTCTCTCTTTGGAACAGAATTGTTACTAAATACATTTGTTAACTATTAATTATTAATTGTTTACACATTGATTGTAAGTGAAGGAGATCCTTTTTAATAGTATATGAACGTACTAAAATTTTATAGGCTTTCTAAGTGAACAGTGCTCTTTCCAAGAGCACCTCTGTACCTGCACAACATTCTCTTTCACATGCTGTTGCCATTTGACTTAAGTAATTCACATGCATCCACAAATATTTTATTTTCTAAAATGAAGCATAATGCTCAAGGATTCAGTATGTTTTCACAACTTCATGTAGATTAAAGCTAGCTGAGACTTTCAAGAAGAAAAAATATTTCTTTTTTATGTGTATCTGTAAATACTAGTACTTTTATGTGAAAAACATAAAAAATGTATAATTCTGCATAGCCATGTTTATGTTATTGTATTAGCTTTCCCCTGATTTACATGAGGCATAGGATAACTATAATACACAAACTGTGTCACAAAGCAATGCACAATAGAACTGCAACAGATGTAAAGACTTTATGCTGAGGTACATGCACACATTGCCAGAGAAATGCAAGTTGAAATCTCCTCCACTGAAATTTTGAAACTTAAATGGAATTGACTTGACAAAAATGTTGACTTTTAGCCATTTGAAATTTAAACATCTAGAGTAAACCAGTGATCTCAGCTCCTGTCCTAAATGCAGTAGAACTAGATAAGCATTTCCAGCAGGTGATTCATTCCACCTATCTGATGAATTCACCATAAATATTTGCTGTCTGGTGATGCCTGTCATTTTCCAGAGAGAGATACTGTGTGATGCTATTTTATTTACTGCCTTATTTCTATTAAGCTAACATCAAGTAAAGTGAAATCTATCCATCTGTGAAAAAAACTCCATTTCTTTTGTTCCCTACTCTGGCTCACAGCTATTTAATTCCTATAATCACAAATGAGAACAATAACTTTGATTGAGCCATCCCCACCAATTGTCTAAACAATTTTGGTTATGTCTTTAGCAGACTGCCAGTGCTGATCTGAACATCTTGTTCTTCCTATGCTGGAAGTGTTTACCTTTCTGTTCCTGTTACTGCAAATACATCCCATTTACAGGTCAACAGGACAAGTAACCCAACAGAGCCAAGAAAACTCCTTCTTTCAGAGACAATTCATGAAATGTAATCTCTTTCTAAATCAATATTGAAGACCTCTGACTTTTGGGAAAAAAAAAAGAATAGTTTGAGGCATGCTTGGCTGTCTGATGAGAATAAAACTGATAAAGTTTTGCAATTTCTAGCATTATCACTTGGAGCAATTTAAAACATGTTGAAGAAACAGTTCCAAATTTTCTACAATTTTTAAAAAATCAGCTACTTGGCTTTTTGCTCCCACTGTAAAGCATCCCAAGATGTCTCTGTGTGATAACATACATTCATTCAAACACAGCTTTAGCACTTAGGGGGCTTAGAAATCCTCAAGTAGAGGAAGCATCTTATGTTTGAAGGTTTCTATTAAAAAGGTTAATTGAGCAGGTTGCCATAATGACATCTTGTAAACCACACAGGAGATTCTGCACCCTTGAGGTTAGGTTCTGGAGCATCGTAAGCAACCATGTCTGTAGGTTTCTTCTGAGTTTTTAGCTTGGCTGATTAGAAGAGAACCTATGACTAGCTTTTCATTCATTAAAATTTCCAAATTAACTAGGGTGATGTGACACAAATGCAAAAAAGGCTGACTAGAAAGTGGGTGAACAAGGGTAGCTGGCAATCTCTCAATCTAGAAGATTCCAGGAGTTTAAAAGGGAATCAAAGATGGGGGGAAATCACCTTTCAAGAGTTTCTGCTTGGATCAAATTACTGTGATAAGAAGAAATACCATCATGATAGCTGCCATAGTGTAACTACACAGGGAGATTAACAGATTCATTGTGCCTTGAAGGCTGCAATTTAAACAGTAGGAGTCTTCATTTTGTAACCTATCACATTTAAACACTGATCAGGACATACTTTCTGAATAAAAGATTAAGACTTCATATATCAAAAAGACTTGCCCATTCTTCACACTGCCACAGTGAGGTAGCACAGCTGATGGAAGAGGAAATGCCCAATCCGAGGTGTACCTATAACATGTGATTATTACATTTCAGTAACTGATATTTTTTGATGAATGCCTGAACATCCAGCAGAGAGAAGGTTTTTTCCTCCTTTACACAAGAGCTGTGCCTTTTGAATCACAGAGATTAGCTGAGAGGAGGTGACACTGCATAGGCCAAACATCATTCAGCACCGGCTGAGCTCACTAGAATGTAAATGCATCCTCTTGATAGTCTTACTTGAAAGGCATCTGTAGTCATGGCACAAATATAAGGAGCAAGGGCAGAGCATGACAGATTACAGTTGTTGGGCAGAAAAAGCCACAATTCTTGGAAATATTTAAGTCTACTGCAGAAGCAATCACCACTACAATTCCAGTTGCACTGGAATGAGAAGTAGGTCCAAGAACAATTATAGCAGATCTTTGACAATGCCCCATGAACTAACTGTGGGTTTGATACAAATAAACTGTATTACTTTCTGTATGGTCACAAACATAAATACTAGAGTGAAGGAAATGTTGGCTCTTCTTCTTGGATGATTTGTATTTATATAGCCTGCTATGAAGATGACACAAAAGATTTATGTGGCTGGGGATGCTTCTCAAAAGTAATCCAGTCTAATGTCTGAAGGCTACCTAAGTAAATTCCTATCACAAAATTTTGTGAGACTCTTCTGTTTACCTCCCTCAGCAGTGTTATGTAGGCAACTCTTGTTCTCTTACCCACCTTATAGCAAGGATAAGAGCAGTTTTAAAAAAGGGAAAGAACTGTCTGGAAACTCAGGGTTATAGTTATAGTGATATCACACACCATATGATAATAGGGTTATAGTTATACTGATATAATACACCATATGATAATAGGGTAGGTTTTCTCCTAACTTAATCTCGTAACTTCCTATTGGAGACAGTTTTTATCTCAGGGACACCATTATGTCTCAAGTATTCCTCAAGGCCAACTCAGGAAACAGCTATCTGTTATAGGACAGAGCCTTGTCAGAGTCTGTGCTAGGAATTTGCACTTACGGACATTTGCACATCAGCATGTGAGTCTGTGCACAGGCCCTGTGAAGTTTACTCAAACTCCTGTTGCTGAAGGAAAATGCAGACAAGGCTACACAGAAGCCGTTGCCATCCTCATCATGACTTTTAATACTTTTGAGAGAGAAGAGTAGCTGCAGATGGCTGCTGCAAAGCAATGTCACAATGTGGGCTTTGCCAGGTACAAAATTTGCAATAACAGGAAAGAGATTGTATGTTTTGCTCCCTTTTCATCTTTGTAGTTCAGATTGTGGGTACAGGTGAAACCTATTAAACCCCTGTGGCTAAGGTATTCAATTTCTGGTGCATGCTCAACAGAAGTGGGACGCATATGGACAAGGAATTCCAGTAACTCCCTTTCTCCTTATTCATTGCCTTCCACTCTAATAGGAACAGTTGATTAAAAGGGAAGGGTTTCCTTGAAAGGTGCCACACACAGAGCTAATCTGCTCTTCAGTGAGAACTGCACCACTCCACCAGCCAGAAGCAGTTTCCGTAACCACCTGTGTCTACCAACAGCAGTGCTGCCAAAAGACCATTGGTACCTTAATGGGCCATTGAGGGGCTGGCAGTCAGTCCCTGACCTGTGGGTGGCTTTCAAATACAAGATGACCAGTTAAAAATTAAATGAGTTAGAAGACAGAAGGAGACTTCAAGGTAGTAGGTTAGGTATTGGTGGGAAATACTGAATGTAGAGGCTGGTTTTTTTGGAAAGATGAACAGGACTATCTGGTGCTTTTCTTCTGCATCGCAACATATGCCTGCCTTTTGGAAGGAAGTAATTTTTTTTCTTCATTTTGTGCTCTATATTCCTACAGAATTAATGTGTTGAATTCATATTTTTATTGCCTTCTACTGACCCACTGAATTGATAGTTATCTCCTTCCAGCTACAATGAGCTATATCCCACATACATGGTAAATTCCTTCCCAACTCTGAATTGGACGCTTTTTCACAATGGATCTTTTTCTCTTGAAGCAAGTGTTACTTGCTCTGCTTTTTAATGGCCATCTTTTGCTTCTTGTTTTACCTAAAATATACCTGTGTTGATATTCACGCAATGGTTGTGGTTCAGTGGCACCTTTGGAGATTGACCAGTACAACACCTGCTCAGGGAAGGGTCAGCTAGAACAGATTACCCAGGATGGTGTCCCTCTGAAACTGAGTAGCTACAATGACAAGGGACTCCACAACCTCTGTGGGCAAGCTATTCCTTTCTTTGTCCACCTTGACCATAAGAGATTTCTTTCTTATCTTTGGGATTTTCTTTGTTTCAGTCTGTGATCCTTGCCTCTTGTCCTGTCAGTGAGCAATTGGAGAGGAGTCTGGTTCCATCTTTAGCACCCTTCCCTTCCCTTCCCTTCCCTTCCCTTCCCTTCCCTTCCCTTCCCTT
>VWZV01009545.1:510059-543525 GCA_013397155.1 Irena cyanogastra | reverse complement strand
CCTTCCCTTCCCGGAACTTCCCTTCCCGGAACTTCCCTTCCCGGAACTTCCCTTCCCTTCATCAGGCATTTACACACATGTTTAAAATCCCCCTGAGCCTTCATTTCTCCAGACTGAAGACATTCAGATGTCTTTCAGATTTCCAATCCCTTTGTCTCTTCAGGACCCTACACTGGGTTCACTCCAGTATGTCTGCTTTTCTTGTACACATCCATGCAGCACCCAGCTGTGTGAGTTATCCTATTACATCTCCCTCATCCTAGTAAGTTCATAGCCCTCTAACTGCACACAGACGTCCAATTCTTTCTTTTTTTAATCCACACTGCAGACATTAGTGTGTAGCACTTCAGAAAGATATACTTTCTTGTGCTAATTTCACAGGCAAAGCAGGTGTGGTTTTCCTCCCCATTCCAGACTCTTAGTTTTTCTCTTTTTTTGTGCACGCTCACTTGCTGTGGGCATACATGTGCTCTATTTTATTACAAGATCTTCCCTGTCCACATCAGCCTAATCCTATTTGCCAATCCCATCCACACTGCTTTAGTACCCTTGGTTTTCCTAGAACAAGGCAACTTTTAAAAGATCTGGTTGCTTTTTTATTCATTTTGAAGAGCTCTCAAAGATTCTCCATATGATGGAAATCCTTCAAAAGCAGTTGTTCACTTAATAAAAAGCCTTTCTATAATATGGTCCATTTAATACAAAGTACTAAGAGACTTCCCAAGTTGTCATCTGAGCAGGCTAAGAAAGAGTGCAGAAAGCTTGAACAGGATTTCAGAGTGTCAGGAGACATACACTGAAGGTTACAAAACCTCTGGAAACAATGGGAAATCATTGCCTTTGTCAAAAATTTTATCTTTTCCATAATGGAACATGATTTTGGGGAACAAATTCAGAAAACTAAGAACAAGTATTACATTCTAGTGGGTGGCATCCCTGCCCATGGCAGGGTTGGTTGGAGAGCAGTGAGGCTGGAATTCATGAACTTTAAGGTTCCTTACAACCCAAACACCCCATGATTCTATGGTTTTCAGAGTGATTTCTACTATCTTTATTTCCTATGACAAAGATAAATTACTTCATTCTCTTTCAACATAAGCCTCAATTCTATTTTAGTGATCATTTGGAAAAAAATTTGCCTTGGTTCAACTATTATAAAAGTTTATATTGATTCTTCCTTTCTTCCTTTTTTATTTTTTGTAATGACAAGCAGGATACACCATTGAGCACTATACACCTCAGTTCAAGTGCTGCAACATGAAACTATATTCCAAAGGAAAACCATATCATATTTGGTCAGGGAATTTATGTTCCACAGCACTTATGTGACCTTGGCTGCAACTAAAGAAAGGGACTTCAAAGCATCTAAGGCTTTTTGAGCTTGCTAAATAGTCAAAACTACAGCCATTGTAGGCATGTGAACTCACAATCACCTTTTTCCTTATTGGCAGGCAGAGATCCTCTGGAGTGTAATAACAAGAAAAAGCCTCTCTGACTCTGTTGTGGCTGCTTTGCTGAGGGTGGTAGTGACAAGATCAAATGCCATTTTGGCACTTATTTTAGGTATGCTGAGTCTCACTAAGTTGTAAAAATACACTAGTGGTCTTATGCTACCGGCCTCCAGATCAGCACAAAATACCAAATGAGATCAAAGAGGTGATGGAATCTACTGAAATAATAAGAATGGATGATGATAAATGACCCCAAAGAGTCTGGTCAAATATCACAATAACACTAGTATAAAAAAATCTCAATTTAAATGAGCACATCCTGTGACAGGCTACTTTGTCCTACGATATCCAGTCAGAGACTTTTACTTTACCTTAGTCTCTCCTGTCTCATGCTAATAAAAATGCAAAACAAAAATGCTTGATAATATATATCAAAATAATATTCAATGTTACTGGAATCTGTTTGTGTGCAACTCAGGTTTAGGAAGGTGAGATCACAGAAACATGGGAAGATAATTCGAAAGTGAGGAAAATCTGTCAGTTCAGTGTGGGCGCAACAGAAACAAAGCACAACATCAAGTACTGCACTGTACAAGGCTATGAGCTCACATGGAACATAATGGTGTGTATGTGACTATCTACAGTCACATAATAATAAATGTCTCCACAAGGAAATGTTTTCAAACAGACATCATCAGAAGGAAAACCTTTTGAATTTATCTGGCTTCTTTCTATTTTGATTAATTAATTACTTGTTTCTATCATACTTGTCCATCATATTACATACTAAGTATGAGTCAGAGCTCATACTGAGTTATTTGTGCTATCCAGAGATTGAAGAAAGGTATATTCACCTAAGTCATATTAAGTCCAGGTAGTAGCTCAATTCATCCTAGTTCTCTTTAAAGCACCCAAAATCTCTTCTGATTAAATATAATTAATATGCACACTAATGGAGAGTGAGCAATTCAAATATTTTGGTAATTTCTAGACCCATCTGAAAAACATTTCTAATAACACGCACAGAGTAAGAAATGCAGCATTACGCAGCAACACTGCAAGGAAGAATGACAATTCTAGAACCAAAATACTTAGGAAAGACTAGCTAAACTCTCATATCTAGGTAGCATCTGAACAAAATTAATGAAAAGGCACCTGATATCAGATATACTATTATCTGACATAACTTCTAAACACTTACTCAGCATCCAGATACTACACTTCTGCAGCTTATTCGAATATTGTTTGTCTATTCACTGATTTCACTGCTGAAATATTTGCAGCACCCTGCTGAGACAGAAACACTGTGTTAAAGTGATCTTAGTAGCTTGCATGTATATGACATATACAGGGAACTGGAAGCCTTCATGTGGGTGGTAGATGATGGATGAATGCCAATGCAGTGGCAATTCCTGGAATACATATGTTCTGCAATGACAAAAATTGACAGGGAATCATTGCAGACATGCTGTCTGTGTGTCTAGGCCATGTTTCCACTCTGTTTCAGAAGGGAAGGATTATTGCTTGATGACATCGTAATAGAAGGTTTTTCTCCACTCATTATTTGCATCTTACTTACAAAGGCCACAACTCGGATCCCAATCAGCAGGTACAGTTTATTGCTTTGTGTGGAAACAGTTGCTACAATTAAATTCAGCAGTCTGTAGAATTAAAAAAAAAAATTAAAAAAAAACCAACAACTTTCAGAAGTAGCATTCAAGAGGATGCTCCATCAAGAGCTCTAAAAGCAGCATAACATGTTTTTTCAAGTAAGTGGCTTATTTTACAGAGTTAAGTAGGTTTTTGTCTGTGTTGTTTTTGTCCTATTTGTGGGAGTGTTGATGTTTCTCTTGGTGTCTAATTTAACACATGGACATTCCAGCCAGTTTTCACTGACTGCTTCGTACAGCTCTGTGGATTATGCACTTGGCTTTGTTTCAGGAATCTATGAATACAAAGCCTGTTGAGTATGTGATTTCATACAAAGTTCTATCCATGCTTATTTGCTTTCTATGAGCACTGAAATGGGTGAGTGCATTTCTGCTGTTTAATTATGCTGCTATCAGACCATTGTCCCCAAGAAACTGTGATATCTGATAAAAAATATTTGACATCAATAAAAAAAGCAAGTTAGAAAACTGTACAGTCATACAAAAGGTGTGATAGCTACAAAGAGAGCCAACTTACAAAGGGGCTAGTGATTCACCCAGCCAAGTTAAACACGACACAATTGGGGCTAATTGACTTCCCTCCTCCGACCTCCCAAGTATGAGTTTATGAAAGCCTGGAAAGCTAAATTAACCCCAATTGTGTCTTGTTTGACTTGGCTATTTAGGTTAAATGGATAACCCTTTTGTGACTTGGCTCTTTTTGTAGGTATAGCACCTTCAGATAATTAACATTCCCTCCTTCCCACCTTTCTAAAACAGCTTTTGCCTTAGTTTACATGTTTTGATTGTGATGAAAGAAAAGAAAAACTACATTTTTGAGAGGACAAGCTTCCCACAGAATAAAGCAAAATACAAAACATGAAAAATTAAAAAAAATAATTACAGGATAGTTCATAGCAGGGATTCAAGGATGATATGGGGACTGCTGCAAGAAATTGGCATGACATACACTAGGTGAGGTATTACTGCATAAAAGAAGAAATCTCACCTTTTCTATATTTATCAAATAGCACATGATATCAAGCTGCCGATTCACATTGTTTCATCTAAATTCAAACTTTTACTGGTAAGCATGTATGAAGCTGTTTCCTCTGACTTCAGCAGAAGTTGTTAAGCACTCAGAGTATACCAGAACATAATTATAACTAAAATGCTCAAACAGGGGTTGAAGAATCTGGTGGAGGTTCTGTCTGTTCAGGAAACTCCTTTTTACTGCAGTATTGACTTTGGGGGGTGGCTCAGTATTGTGACTTCACATGGACTGAAGATAGCTATAGAATGATTTGGGTTGGAAGGAACCTTAAGGTTAACTAGTTTGAAAGCCCATGCCAAGGGCTAGGACACCACGAAAAGGAATCAAGATGCTGTCATGAGCCATGGCAACTCTTCACAACCTTATGGTATGAAAATACAGAAGATCGACTTGAGGCAGGCAAAGTTTCACAGATTTTACCTCTGGAATTTTCTGTCTTAGTATCTGAAAAGCTGCAGTGTTCTCTGACCTTGCAAGGCATCTGGATGAACAACATTCCCATGGCAGGAGCAGCATCTGGAGATGGTTGTGTAAGACAGGTACTGAGGTAAATCATTGTCTGGAGATGCTTCTCATGCTCCTATGACTGTAGGAGGAGCCTAGATGAGTGGGTTCAATAGATCAGGTTATTGAAATAAATCCACCCTGAAGCACTCAATACAGGCCATAAATCAGCATTCCAGAAATTATACCTGCCTAGTACAATCAGGTCCATAATAGTTAAAGAAAATGAATATGTTAAATGAACATAGGATGTGTTAGTGGAATAGTCTTCAGTGATTTATTTAATGATAACCATGGATCCCAGCAACACACATCTTTATAAAATCTGGGAAGGATGAAGCATAAGAACTCAAAGCTATCCACGGACATTTTTTAATAATCAGATATTGTATGAAAGTCTTTTTGTATAAGAAGCTTTATGAGCCACAGTCTTTTGTGAAACCAGAAAGAATAAAAGACTAACCAGTATAGTGTTAGTTGCCCTCATACCATCTAGGCAATACAGAAGTCTAAAAGTGCAAAACTTTGAAAGGAACAGAAAAGGATGAGTTACCTCTAACATAACACAGGCATATTTATATATTTGTATCAGAGGGTCTTTGCATTGGTATTGAAGACCTTCCTGAGACTTTCTTAGTAATTTATTAAAAGTCCAGATCATAATATTAATAACAAATATAGAGACAAATGTAGTTACTAATATTAAGGATTATTAATAATACACTGGTTAAGAGAAGTATGTGAGCTTCAAAAAGAAGAAATGGGACTTCTGAAGAGTTTATCAATGTGAAGAGGTTCAGAGTGGGTACAGTTTTCTTCTTTCCTGGCCTGATTTTGTAATTAGCCACTTTTCTAAGAACATCTAATTCCTGATTAGGAACTGAGGTTATCTCAGCTTCCTACAGTTCAAACTGAGCCTTTATCAGCTGCTGTCATCAGGTGTGTCCATGGATCAGCTCAGAGTTTGGTATGTATACAGTAGATGTCCACTCCTGGCCAGGTGAGTGCTGTGACTTTCAGAACCACACAGGTGTAAAACTGATGTCAACAGAAGGCTGCCATGAGCTTCTGAGGTCAGAAAAGTTTATTTGTTCTTTCTATGGTAGGATTTGTCAATAGATTTCTTTTGCCTATCAGACAAAGTAATGTGATAACTAAAACCTGTAGTGTCTCAGCTTAGCCTACTTTGCATAGGTATATTACAGACGAATGTGTTCCTTCAGTGACCTTTTTTGTCACTACTGAAATTTCTGTACTGATTAATCCTTAGCTCATTATTTTGTACACTCAAAGTGCTCTCTACTTCAAGAGAGAGAAAAAAACCACAGAATCCAAGCTGTCTTGACTTTCTGGATGGGCAAAGTCACAAGTTCTGTCTGGATCTGGCTTTTAAATAGTGCTCATACAAATGGAATAATGACTTTAAATTCCATTTTTAGACCCTAGAGCATTCAAAGTAGGAAAATTCAGGTTTATTGCTTTCAGTCTGAGCCCCTCTTAATTTAAATGGAAAGCTTTCCAGTACTAACAGAGGATTAAAA
Source organism: Irena cyanogastra (assembly GCA_013397155.1). Taxonomy (NCBI): domain Eukaryota; kingdom Metazoa; phylum Chordata; class Aves; order Passeriformes; family Irenidae; genus Irena; species Irena cyanogastra. Next base: position 537,326 of record VWZV01009545.1, on the reverse strand, counting down.
AAACAGAGCAAACAATTTATTTGGAAAGTAAAGCTGCCTTGATATCTCATGTCATCCCACTGCTTTTGAGAGAAGGTATTCTGAAAACAGATGTAAGTTTTGACCAGAGAGCTTGTGCTGGAAGTCTGCTTGCCAAATGTCCCACTGTTCAGTTTATGTGTCCACAGTTAAAATAAAGGTAGAGAATGAGTTAGAAATCGTGATTCTTTTTGAACTTTCCCCAACAGTTGCTGCAGAATTGGTTTTAATTTTTTAGATTTTTTTTTAATATTGAAATGTAGTCAGTGAAAATTATCACTTGTAATGATCTTTTCAAATTTTTTCCCAAAGGTGCCATAGTTCAGGAGGCATCTCCCTTCCACCCTGTCCCATTCCAGCTACCAAGCACTTTCCTTTCATGAGTATAATGATTATCAACTTATTTTTCAGCTAAGGGGGAAGAGGAGGGGGAATTTAAACTGCCTGCCTGACAATGCTTTCAAATGGTGATGAAATGTCTTCTTCGTATCTGAGGAGAACATGATTATTAGCACTGAATCTGACAGACACGATTTCTGAATATTTTTGTGGCATTAATTTAAATCAATGTAATGTTTGAAAACATTTCAGCCCCTCAAACAGCTGATGCAGCTTAGATTCAATTATAACAAATTGCAACACACTGTCAAGTCTTTTTACCAAGTCATTAGTCAGGGATTTTGAATGCACGGCCTCCGAACGGAGTTCGACTGGCTGACAGCTCTAATTGTTGGGAACCGCTAAAGGATTGCTAATGAACTGGGGGATCTGTTGGGCCTGTAGCTTTCTTCAAGGATGAAATTTTTGAAAACTTTCACAAGATCAAAGCGGCATAACATGGACCATTTGCTAAATTGTCAGCAGTGGAGTGAAGCAGTCTGAGTCCCAGCTTTAAAGCTCAAGCTTCAGTAGAAAACACCATGTGCCTCCTGCCCCTGAGCTTTTTCATGTGTCAGTAAAACCTTAGTGAGAAACAATGACTTGAAGAAAGAGCCCCAGAGCCACCATGGCTGCTATGGCTTAATTAGGTGGAGCAGGAAGGGATATGAAAATTCCTCTCTGTTAGTGGGTGCAAGAGGGATGAAGTGTCCAGCACTGTTGCAGCCAGGCCCCACAGTTACTTAGCTTGCAGCTTCTAAAGATATTGATGGCCAGAGAGGCATATGATACACAGGAGCAACACAAAGTCTTCTTCTCCAAAAAGACTGGAGGTGGAGTTGCCAGATTTGCCTTCGAGACCCAAAGGGATGTTGGTCTCACCAAACACTTTGCCATCAATGTCAGGGGGACCAGACCCTTCGCCTCCAGCACCTGCTCCAGCACCCACAGCAGGCAGCAGGAATGTTCCCATTGGGCTGTGTTGGACACCAAATCCATGCCTGCTGTGGCTGGCCAGCATTCTGCAGCCAGCGAATCGCTCCCAGCTGCTGCTGCTGCTGAACAAATATGTTGCCTCATGTTACTCAGCGGCAGAAAGCCAATGCAGTGAAGGGAAACTTTTAAACCGATCTTAAAAGAAAAGAAAGATATGAAAACCTGTCTCCATCACTCCCATCTGGTTTATATTTTCCTTTCATATTCAAGTCTTATTTAACTCTGTTCTTTCTTTTTTTTTTTTGCTCCTTCTCATTGAAATTTACTATGGTATCCTTTTACCTAAAGAAAATAATGCCTGCTGAGCTACAGTAACATTGGTCAATTACCCAAATGTCTTAATATAGAAGTCTGCCAGGGCGAAAGAATGTTTGAAATAAGATTTACATTATTACTTCTTTAAATTAACACTTCAACAGGACTCAAGGAAAAACAAACTCTTTCCTCCTCACACTGTGTGAGGTACAGTACCAAGCTGCTGTTATCCTCCCCGAGACAAACTGTGTTTAAAAACAAACACAAACTGAAGGGCACGTAGTGAAAAATTTTTGGAGTGCCTGAAATGGGGGCAGTGATTTTGAACATCATTACGGTATGTAATGCCTTGAATATGAGTTTTGCATCTCACACCTACTTCTAGAAACATATTTCATATCTCTATTACTCTCCTTCTCTCTTTCTACCAGATATGCATCAGCCACATGAACTTTCTGAAGTAATATTGCTTAGTCTTTCTGTAGGGCTTCTATAGGCTCTGGTCAGCAGATGTGGAAGAAATTTCCTTTCCTTTTTCTGAGAAAAAACTTGTCAGGAAGATATGAGCAATTTATACCTGTCCTCTGCTACAATTTTCACTTATAGTCAAATATTCAGTCTGAAAATAGGCCTTGTTTACTTTATATTTTTAATAGAATTCTTAAATTAGACATTTAGCAGCTGATCTAACATGCAACAGAGTTGCAGTAGTATAATAGTCACTATAAATTTTCAACAGATCAAGGAAGAGATGAATCCCATTCATTTGTGCATGGGGACTGGTTTATACACTTAATTCACCACTGATTTAATAGCAGCAGAAAATTCACGAAAATATCTAATACTGTTTGGTTTTGTATTTAATACATCAGTAGCCACAGATATTGAGCTGTATTTTAGATGAAAACTTAAATTACCAAACTGAGTTGAAACATTCCTCAGTTTCATTAGAAAAACCCATATGAGTAGTTTTCCTCTCCTATAATTTTAGGCATTAGACTGAGCTAATTAGCAAGATTCCCTCTGTACTTGTTGAGAAAGTCACACTATTTGTCTTCAACACATATCCTGTGACTGGAAAAATGTGGTAGAGCATCTGTCTTCCTTAGCTGGCTCTAGAGGGAGCCCAAATGACAAGATTGGACTACACACCCAATTTTTAGAGTTGAAGTTAGGGCATAGAAAACCCAGCTGAGAGAGCCTAATGACCTGGTTTTGGACTCAGTGAGAAGTCATCTAGTTCAGGCCCAGCAAGACATTGCTGGTGCAGGTGAAGGAACAGTGAAGTGAAGACAATACCAAACCAGAATTACAACAGGGTACATTGCCCTGCCTCTCTAAGAGTAAGTTTCACATTGATAATCTTCTCTAACTTATCTTAAGAGTCCCACTGGGACATAAACACCAGGTTCTTTTCCTGGGTTTTTCATGCCAGTCCAGGCTTAGTGAGTATTGTCAACACTGAGCACTGCAACAAATATGGGCTGTAGTAGTGTTACCCAGCTGCTTGAGTTTTTGAGCATTGAACTCAAGTGTAGGAGTGCTTGTCTAATCAGGGGTGACCCTAAGCCCTGATTCACAAGATAGGATGCTCTAGTCAGTTCACTCTAGTGGGTTTTATATTTTTATATCGAGCAGCTTCTGACCAGGTTGTTCCACAGCCTGGGAACTGGGGCACTTTGATTCTAGTCTATGATCCAATAAATGCTTACTATGAAATATGTGGTGAAGGATTAGTTTCAGCATCATACTAAGGGAAAGAATTAATGTCTGTATTCAAAGTGATGTCTGGATTTCAGAAATTAACATTCAGAGTGCAGTTTACTTAAAACAAACCTCTCTCCCTAGCTACCTTACTGAATAACACAAGAGGCCCTTGTCAGGTTGCATTTTGTAGAGCCCAGTCAGGGATTCCTCAGTCTTCCTGGAGCCTCTATGGGAACTTCATAAACCTAATCCAGGACTCTGAATTACTCAAGTGACCAAAGGACTGACTACTATTGCAGGGCAAGTGCAATAGCAACTGACTTCTCCTGCGGGTCTAGTCTCAGTGAGCACTGCTACTCAGCTGTGTGCAACCACTGAGCCCCTGGGGCACACCACCTACTGCCTGGCTTTTTGGGCCAGCTCCCTCACTCTCTGACACAAAACCCAGGAATACTTTGGAGGACATCTCACTCTGGAAAGCTGGTTGGACAGGCTAGCATCAAGTCTGCATTCTAGTTAAAACACCCCAACACTCTTTCAGAGGAATTTGTGCTGAATGCCAGTTACATGATTTCTGGCTGCTAAGACACGCTACATGTGCCCTCAGCTTCAAGCTACAAAAGCATTGTTCTGGTTGGCTGCAGCACAGTGACTCTTTAATGCACTCTGAACTAACTAATCACATAAAAAATATGGGTCATGGGTTGGGGCAATGGAACCTTGAAGAAATATAGGATGAAGTACTATCCTCAAGCTCAGAGGTGAGTCCCTCTCCCTATTTTTATTTACTGATATAAATATCTCATAGAATCCTAGAATCATTGAGGTTGAAAAGACCCTTAAGATTATCAAGTCCAATGGTCAGCCTAGCACCACCACCATGTTCACCATTAAACTATGTGTCCTAGCCACATGTTTTTTTAACACTTGCAGGGGTGGTGACTTCGCCAGTTCCCTAGGCACTCTGTTCCCATGCATTACAACCCTTTCCATCATTTTTTTTTCCTAATAGCTAATCTAAACCTCTGTTGGTGCAACTTAAATCAATTTCCTCTCATCCTGTCACTGTTGCATGGGAGAAGAGACTCACACCCACCTTACTACCACTGCCTTTCAAGTAGTTGTACAGCAGTAAGGTCTCCCCTAAGCCTCTTTTTCTCCAGACTAAAAACACCACTTTCCTCAGCTGCTCCTCATCAGACTTGTGCTCCAGACCTTCACCAGCTCCATTGGCCTGGTCAGGGCCAAACCCAGCACCTCAGTTTCTTTTTTGTAGTGAGAGGCCCAGAACTGAACACAGGATTCAAGGTGTGGCCTCACCAGTGACAAGTACAAGGGCACAATCACTTCCCTGGACCTGCTGGCCACACTACTGCTGATACAGGCCAGGATGCCACTGGCCTTCTTGACCACCTGTGTTTTTAATATGTGGTGCACACAGACCATAATGGTTTTGAGTTGCCCATCTTTATCTGAAAACTAGGAATGGTTATACTCCTTACATCCCACCTAGATGTTGTAACATACCAAGACACTTAATTAGTAACCCTTTACAAGGATTAAGCACAAGATGTATACTGTGTGGAAGGCAGACATTAGTTTGGTTCAGCAGCTCTTGGAGGAAGTGGAACAAGTCTTGACGCTCAAAAGTTGTTACTTATACCTGAATTTCACAGCTCTGGCAGAATCTGGACCAAGAGATTGACTTCAGTAGCCAGTTAGAACAATGTTTAGCAATGGCTTTCCTTCCTGTTTCTTTCTGTTCCTCTTGTGCTTCCTTAGAAAAGAACTGAGACTTGAATCTGTGTTTACAGAAACTGCTGTTTACCAACTGTTGTAAAGTGTTACCTCTTCTATTTAATTCCAATTTACTAATGAAAAATATCCTTTCTGTCAGGAAAAAGCAATTTCCCTCTATCTGTGTCTTGAAACATAAGAAAACAAAACAGATGCTTGTTGCATTTAATAAAGAACATGCATATGCATTGAAAAAACTTCTAGCTTATTTTTGTGATGCCAATATTTAATTATGTTCGTTTTGCATTTTTAATTAGAAGGCAGAACAGATGGTGAAGGCACAAAGTAAAGGAAAGTGTCCATTCATATAACCTGCTACGTGATGCCAGCAAATTCCTGTGCTTAGAGCCTGATCCAAGCTCTACTGAATCCAGCACGAGCTTATCTTCCAATATCAGGGGTCTAGCGGAGACCACAGAGCAGGGCTTTCCTGAAATCAGTTTTCATGATGTGAACTTGATGAATATATTTCTCTTGCAGTTGGATTGTTTTTTCTGATTTTAAGGCAAATTTTGGTTGAAGTTCCCATGGGTGACCTTATTTCTTGCTTGCCATCCTGTAAACAAAAATTATCTATTTGTGTAGAATTAATTTCAATTCCAAACCTTAGCTGGGAAAAAAGTCTCACTGTTTACTTGCCCTAACAATAACGATTTATGCAGTTAATGGCATAGGTCACAGAGAGAAACAGATAAAAGTTATTTAGATAATTTTCTGTGTTACTGAAAAGCAGAAGCTGAAACAGATCAAAATTTGGGTCCTGCATTTAATTCAAAAACACATAAAATGAATCACTGTACTTACTTACTTCACAAATGAAATATTTGCTTCTTTCTCTTTTTAAAAAGATGCCAATGTTAACAAAAGAATTTTAAATAAATTGACTGGACACAAATATATACTAGAAAAGAAAATGGAATTTTCAGCCAAATGAAATATTTACATTGACCTAAATTGAAATTCTGTGCGCATGTGTTATGGGTGTGTTTGACTGTAACTTTTTTAAAGTGTGTGTGATTCATCATTTGTCTGACATCAGTCACAATGATATTTCTCCTGATCTCCAGGCAGGAAATGGATGTTCTTAATCAATATGTCATGAACTTTAGCTATATAAATGGCACTGCTGAGACTGACAGTAGAATATTAAAGCATGTCAACAAATTTAAGAGTGTTCAGAAGAAACCATTATTTGAGGGCTTCAAAACAGGCTTACAGTAAACTCGAACAGTTTAGCTCATGAAAAAGATCAAGAGGTAACTTGATTGTGATGTGAAAGTTATTAATAAGAACCATCAAAGGGAAATTAAAGCCTTTGAGACAAATTCGTATTATTAGTAAGAAACATTTCTAACAAACTGTGTCGTTAAGTATTGGAAAAACCTACCAAAAGCAGTGCATTGTCTTCTGCCTCTTGAAGTTGCCCAATCAAGAATGAACAGAGAATGTAATTTAATCCAATCATTCCCAGTCATCTTTGATTCATAGTAGAAAGAGAAGAAAGAATCAGTCCCCATGTAGTGAATTTAAGTCTATTGAAAATATGCTTCCTTTTCTCGATAATCTTTTGCAGATCCTCTTAAAAGGGGTCTGCCACTTTGAGTCAAGCACGAATTATTAGTCTCAATTCTGGGGTAACTGACTCTACAGATGTTCTGAGTAGGTGGTCTCCTGGTGCTCTCTGACCTTTAAAGTCCATGAATCAGGAATTTTTCATATATATATATGTATTCCTTTATAAAATATCATTACATATAGGTACGACTGCATTGATTAATTACATATGCTTTTCAATAATAGGAAAAAACTACCAGCACAGCAGAAACAACAAATTGCTAACATTTCTAGGAAAAAATTCAATGAGCTTCAGACATAAAATTAGTCACTGAAGAGATCTGTGCATAATTTGGCAATAACTAATAAGCCCAAGAATTTTGCAGTCTATTTGAGAACAATTTGCAAAGAGAAAACAAAGCAAAATTCTTCAGATAAATTATTCATTTGAATTAGTCATTTAGCTCTAGTAAGGAGTTGTAGACTTTTTGAAAATATGTGACAAGGGGATACAGTTTTAAAGAGGTTGAAGCAAAAATACTCTGCTCTTCTAGAGTTTGTTTCATCACATGTTCTCAAGGCACTTAATCATTAATTATGCTGAATATTAATTATAACCATTTTACATTTGAATAAACTGAGGCACACACGGTGCCTTGCCTATGCTCACACAGCAAGTGGGGATAAAAGTTGGGAAAAAATCTGTCATCTTACTAACAATTAAATGTGCTCCCTGTCTCTATTCTCTTAAACTTTGCTACCCCATTACATTTTTAAACTTTGTTTCTGAGGGAAACAAGCATTATGTGACCACAGTGGGTTTTTATTGTCTTATTGATGGGGGAAGAATAATTTCAGAAGACAGAGATCTCAGAATTATTGAGGAAGGGATTTACTTGACCAGCTATTTAAATCTTTTGTGCAGGTGTCTGGATCTGAATCTGTCATTATAAACTCTCTTTAAGGTCAGTGGCAAAGAATAAGCACATCCAGGGTGTGAATCACCTCATGCTAGGGTTGATGCCTATGTTTGTCAGATAAGCCCCAGAGTGCCCCAGTGTTGTCATTTCAGGTGTAAGCAGAACCACAGAGTCCTACATGTTGGGAAGGGCCCCTGTGGATCTTGTGCTCCTGCTGGGACAACCACTAACTTCTAGAAGGTTGATCAGGGCAGTTGGTTTCTGAATACATACAAGGATGTTTGTGAGGTTATGGCTAAACCTAGATGCAATCATCCCCACTGGGATTTGTAACACTCCTGGAAAGGAAGCCTAACAGAATAGAGATCCAAAACAGCCATGTGAGCTAAAACAATATATTGAACACAAAGAGTGGGATTCAGTCAGATGAACAGGTGCTATGGAGTGCAGAAAGGGGCAGGTTTCCCTTTCTTTCTTCATACCTGCCAATCTGTGCAGATTTCCCTGATGCTCTTAGGGCAACTCAAGTGGCCCAGGGTGACTATTCCTTATGTGAGAGCATGCTGTCTGGATTGTGGCAGCTCAAGTTTCACACACCTGGCCACTGCAAGTCACCCATGGCCATGTCTAGATGTGATCTAGGTGGCTACTCTCCCACTATCATTAAAACAGAGCCTGAAGAGATGTTTCACTCTGTCTAAGATAGACACACATCTTTGAGGAGCTGAATAACTTCTCACATTTATTATTCTGTATTAAGTCTAATTCCAGTGCTGGAATCTGGAACTAAATCCCAGTGGTCTTGAGCTCCCAGATTTATCAGATTGCCAGAATATACTATTGTGTTTTCATGAGATGTATAATCCATGACATTTAGGAAGCATGTTGAGAAGTAGAACAGTAAATGCTGGTGTTATGTGTTCACAACTGATTAAGGTGACAAGTAAGCTAAATATTGTGATCTGATATAGGTAAATGCAACAAAAAATGTGGGACTTGGGCCTCAAATCATCTGCTAAAATTGGAGGTGTTTAGATGCAGGCAGAGCTCCAAAATTACAAATTATCACTGTGACGGCAAAACTAGCAGAGAATCCAGATTTAGAAGTAAAATATACATCCTATACATGTTATTTATAAACCAGGAGCAAGGGTAAAGAATATGTATTTGTAAACATTTGTTAACATTGTGATTTTGAAAAGATTAGGTGAGTAGTCATTCAAGCCATGGTCCCATTTTCTCTCAGCTTCACATTTGATCCATCAGTGTTACCATTTATCTTCTCATTTAAGGTCTTTTTGGTTTTAAGGGCAAAGTTATACTTTGGCCATAATTTGGAAACCATACTGCCTGCATAATTAAATCTTTCTAGGAAGGAGTTTACAAAAGATTTAAGAATCTGTTTAGCTTAAACTAGTTTATAGAGGTGTCACCATGATTCAGCACATCATGAATCCTTCATTGTTTCAAAGAGTGTGAGAGATCAAGGGATGCCCTTCAGCCCTTCTCCAAATAGTAGTTTTGAGCCTTTCTTTGATTAAGGGAGTTCCTTATCTAGTTCCTGAAGGTTCAAGGGCATGTTTTCTTCTGGGTGTGTTGACAAATAAGATTTGATTTTAGTGTAAAGTAGTGCCTCAGGTACTTCCTATGACACAGGTTTCATTGCAAGCACGTTTTCATTCCAAACAGAAAAAGTACCTTATGAACACTCCCAAGTCTTCCATGTCACATTTGAAGCACTTCCTGCTTCAAATTCTTCTGTCTATATGCAACAATAGATTTATTCCTGATTTGTGAATTTACTTGTAGCTATTGTAATTTCAAGTTCTTGCTTCTTGGCTTCAAGTTTATAGAATACAGTTAACCAGACAATGTTTTACTTATTACTATCAAGTGAATAAAAATCTGTCTAGTTCCTAAATTTTTTAAATATTTGACATGTATATGACCATACAGTTCTTATTCCTTATTTCTGCTTCCAAGTCTTCTCTTACTTTGGATGCCTTCCTTGCATAATTGTTGATTTTTTTGTATTACAGACCTTCACATTTAGGGCACTCTGGAAACCATACAGGAACAGCTGGCATTTGATGTTAGTTAAAAAAAATCTGAAAAGTTTTGCTGAAGTATGGTCCAGAAACCTCCCCCTGGAAACATAAGTACTAAAGAATGGTAGTTGTATGAAAGATGCTCCAGCACTGTACATATAGGAGAAGTAATGCAGAAGTATTTATTATTAAAAAATTAAATAAAAGCCCCTGTATATTTTATTTGCTGTGTTTCTTTCATATGTGCTGCAAAGTCTACTTTGATCTGTGCAGTATATTTTCAAGTCATATGGTACTGTAAAATACCATCTCTTATGAAAAAAGCACATATCTATTATAAATATATAAGCAGCACAAGTATGTAAATTTTTTTCCTGCATGGTAATAGATTACTATAAGGTTCCAGTCATGAAGTTAAACATCCTGGAGTAGTTAAGCAGGAATTTTACCCCAAAGTAAGTGTATGAGCTATATGAATATTAAGAAGCCCAGATAGCTGCAGAAGCTGCTGATGGATCAACGACGAGTTCTATCAGCTCTGTTTTTTAAAGTGTTTGAAGAAGAAGAGAAAAAAGATTTGGTTTTGGTATAAGGAAATTATTATTCTCATGAGAAATTTGATCCAGCACTTGTAATGTCTTTCCTCTGTTATTAAGTCACATCAATAATATTGTCTGATAGTATTTTCCTAAAAGTAAATACAGTGAGGTGCTATTAGTGTTATGAGTGCACATGTGCAATCCAGCAGCAACCCAATACAAGTAGAGGATGCTTAACGTCTCATTTAACCCTTTTAATAATGTTTAAATGATGATATATGTCTTATGAGAAGGTAAAACAATTGTTAAAAATTACTTGAGGAAAATATCTCTCTAAGTTTTTTGGGGTATTTTTAAATCAATCAGTATAAACATCCTCAGGCTTTCTCCTGTTATTTAAAGAAAAATCAATGAGAAATATAAGGAGCATTAGTGCTTTTGAAACAACATTGTATCGTCTGGAGGTTGTTTCTAGCCTCACAAATACACTAACACATTTTTCATGTTTCATCTCAGATATTTTACCAGCAGTTATTCAGGAGAAATGCAATATTCACTACAGCAGAATAAGCAAGGACCACTGGGGCATGGTCTGATATCAACAGAAGTTTCCATGCCAGACACTTCAGTCTCTCTCTCACTGCAACCCTCAGAAATTTCTTCCTGTAGAAGTATTTATATATTCTGAGCGATTACATAAAGTGGTCCTTGATGGAAAACAAGTAAACAAAAGATAAACACTTGTTAGTGTGGACATAGAAATAATTTACAGTAAGACAAATTAATATAGGAACCATTAATTACTCCTCTGCAAGTTCACGCCTAGTTACTTATTTGCAAGCACATGCTGTAAGTTTTTCAAGGTTCTTTTCTTCAGCCATCAAAATATCCTTGTAGTTCTTCCTTTAACTTGTCAGAAAATTTCACCATTTTTGAATTTCACTATTTAACAAATTCAACCTGTAATCACAAGTGCCTCTATGGTTTAAAATGAAAGCACTTTTTCCCCCATCATCTCATTTGTCATTAATTTTTCCAGTTAATAAACCTTCTACATTCAACCCATTTCCTCTGCAAAGCCCATCTTTGAGCTGAAATGTGCTGTCCTTTTGGATCCCACAGTGTAACAAGGTGAGATTCCTAAATACTGCACTTGGGACTGTGCTAACAGAACCAGACAATATAGTGGGAAAAAAAACCTTTAAAATCCCAGCTTAGTCCATGAAAATAATTGGCTCAAATGTCTCAGTAGCAGTCTAAAGTTTCAAGTAATCTCAGCTATCTATTTGTTCTTTTATCTTTCCTAAACAATGTAATAACACACATATCAAAACTCACAATCTATTGCAAGTAGATCTAGGGAGATTCTGAAAACACCAGGCTTTCCTTCCAAAATTAAAAATTCACTTAGGAGATGACTTAAACCTATTTCCTCAGTTTTAAAGATGAATTCCTTCAATGCATTTCTCCTGTACCACAAAAATTTGCAAGTTTAGGTTTCATTATTTGATTGAGAGAGCAACCAATCACTTTTTAATTTCAGGATAGATTCCACAGATGAGGCAATAGATTTCCCTAATGTGATACTTTCTATTGTTAGTTGGAACAGTAGATAAGCAACTTGGATGCAACACAAGAGGCTTGCTTTGATTTATTATCTACAGAAGAGGGCCAATATTTTTTTAGTAAATGGAAGCCAATTTTGGAAGAGGGAAAAAAAAAGCTCAAAAGAAAATAAAATCCCTTGGTATTAATTTGGTGAGCCAATTCATGATCTGGTAAGACAGCATTCACTGCAGCTGATAATATATTCCAAGTATGGACAAGCGCACCAGGCCTGATCCAGGGCCAAGGGAAAGATACAGATGGTCCTTCAATAAAAGGGATAGAATTAAATCTGACTGGTATTTTAAAGCTAAGATAAAAAACTGGAGATGAAAAAGATAAATGCAAAATTCATTTATTATTATCCAGTGAACAAACATTTATATTATCCTGTGGAAGAACATTTATTATTTCTGTGCAACCTTCAGTCCCATGTCTTACTCTTCTTGACCTTTTTGAAGACAGAGGTAGGCACTTGTTTTTCTCCAATCCTCAGGTGCTTCTCCTATTTGTCATGAACATTCTTCACAATGACATCTGCCAGATCCCTTTGCACTCATCAGTTCATCCCACCAGGGTCTAAGGACTCAAATATGTCCAACTTGCTTACATATTCTCTAACCTGGTACTCTTCCATCAAGGGTAAGTCTACACTGCTCCAGGCTTTCCCTCTGTGCCTGGGTTTTCTGAAGGTTAATCTTGCTAGTGGAGCTTGAGGTGAAGAAAGTATTTAATACGTGTGTCAAAGGTCCTCTGCCACATTCAGCAATGACCCACATTTTCCACATCTTTCTCTTTGCCACTTAGGTACGTACAGAAGTCATTCCTGTCATCTTTTACAACCATTAAAAATGTAACTTTAGGTGGCCTTCCTAACCACATCTCATGCTTGGACAGTGTCTCTGTATTCTCATGCTGTTTGTACCTTCTTTCACCCCCTGTATGCTTCATTTTTATTTTTAAGTTTGGCCAGGAGCTCCTTGTTCATCTATGCAGACTGTCTGGTAATTTTTCCTGTCTTTCCCATGAAGCCTGTATCCCCTCCATCCAGACAAATATTCAGAGCACCAGCACTGAAACAGTCGTAGAAAATGCAGTAGTTTAGGCAGTGGTCATCAAAGATTCCAACTGCTTATGGGAATAAATTCTATGACACAGAGTTGTTAACACAGTAATTGCAGTCAAGCCCCACACAACATACACATATTTTGCAGAAAAGAGCAAATGAATTACCCTGGTTTAGCTGACTTTTTTGGTAAAGATCATTACAAAAAGTTAGCAAATGCACCATACATAGTTTCTCTCAGCTTTCTCTTTCAACATTTAATGTCTTTTTTTATTTTCCATGGCCAGGTGGATTTCCAGGTCCTGTGAGATATGAATGAGAATAACAGAGTGGTAGAGAGGAAACCTTGTCATGCATGCAGTGTATGGAAATAATACAAATATATCATTACTCTTGTGCAGAGAAGACATCGTTTAAAGTTCATACATTTACTACTAAAATTAGATAGTAATTAGACAGTATTATTCTACAAGTATAAAAGCTGCCAATGGTTAGTGTTTTTTTTAACTCTGTGAAGTTTTGATTCTTTCTTTTCTCAGTTTAAAAGGTTTTAGGGGAAGAACATTTAAACACACAAAAATTCATGCACTCATCTAAAATTATAGCAGAAAAATACAATCCAGGAAGACAGAATTCCCTTGTATTATAGAGAAAAAGGATTAAGTATTTATCTGATGATGGGGTAATATTCATTGTCAATTACTTGTATAATATATTTCCTTTTTCATAAGTCTCTTAAGTGTTTGCATGGGATTCAACTGACTGGAGGCCAGAATATATAGCCCAGATGTGTACATCTTTGTTAATCAGTGTGGGTCTATTTATAGCTAATGGAAAGAAAAAGGCATTTCTAGAAAGTCGTTTGTCTTGTCCCAAAGTAGACATCTATATTTAGTGAAAACTGTCACCCCTGGAAACTGTGTTTCTCTCATTAGTGTAGAGGGAGTTCAGGATTATTAGGTCATACATAGACACCCAAAATCAGATGTAGACGTTTGAAGTCAGGGTAGCGAAGATTTCCCTTTTCACCCTCTGTATAAATGACCTAAATGTCAGGTGTTATCGTGCAGCATAGTTCGGTCCAGTTCCAAATTTCATGTTATGCCTGGACTTTAAATGGTGTGCAAATTTAAAACAGGGACTCCTAAATTACAAAAGGTCTTGTATTCAACAAAACTACGCTGTCTTTTGTTACTTTTCTGTCCTTTTGCCTCATACTGGACTGGAGCATTTTCAGGTCAGAAGGCTAGCACCAGAAGGATTATGGGATGGTGGTTCAGGAATACACGTGGGTGTTTCATAATCAGAGCTCTTGAGGTTTAAAACCTTCCTAATAGCCAAAGCTTAGAGAAAACTTCTATTTTCATCCAATTTGTGAAACGGTATCCTTGTTTACTTTAGTGTTATAAAAGTTGTATAATTTTCTTTATTTCATCATTCTTTCTAACTAAGAACTCAATATTTAGAATAATTCAAAGACAACATACCCTCAAAGGGTGTATCACTCCATTCAGGGTTTCAAGTTAAGTTCTTGATCTCTAAGATTTGACTTAAGTTGTGGGAGATGGAAATATTTCTGATCTCATGAGTCCATATACACACACACCTGCCACATCTCAGCTGAACCTTACATATATAGAGAGAATTATTCTTTTCTTTTTCATCTCAACTATTCCTTCTCCATTTTTGGTTTGTTTGTTGGAAAGGTGTAAAATCTTGTGTGTAAGTTAGATGGGAGCCCTGATGCAGTTCACTCCAGTACCCAGCAGAGACATCTGAAGGATTTCATTTTTCAGATGTTCCACGACATGCATCTTCTAGACCTGATTTCATGATTCAAAGCTTAAGCAGATGGTGATGGGAAGAGTCATCTCAATGACATCCCAGAACAGAACTGTTTTCTTTATTTTCTATTTTTCTGTTTTCTTTATTTTGAGAAATTATACACAAAGCAAGTCCAGCTCAGAGTAGAGGGCAAGGAGCAAAGAGGTATGCACCACTGAGTTATCACTGTGGGGAGAGCGGGTTAAGCAGAGCTCAGTTTCTCAAATTACATTTAGACAGGTCTAACACCTAGGGCTTCTCAGGAGGACTTGTCAGGTAAGAAAAGAAAATACTGGCATGATTCTCAATTGTTTCTCATTTGTAAGTGGTCACTCTAATTCAGTGTGACAAGAGAATGTCTGCAAGTAGGTGTGACTGAGTCCTGTCTGACTGAAAGGGGATATATTTGCACAACTGCAGAAGAATGAATACCATTACCAAGAGACTGCAGAATGTGTATAAATTAGGGCACTGAGCTATGGGAAAAGGTACAGGTCCAGTGCTGAACGGCCCCAGATCTTGTGTATATTTCAGTTTGAATCCATGTTTAAAAATAACAGGAGAGTTATGGAAGCATATATTACTCCATCTCCCAGAAAAGCCCTAAGGAACTGTATGTTTACAAGATTCTGTTAGTTACACAGTGACTTTTCCCCACTAAAGAGTACAAGGTTTGGGGTTTTTTTTTATTAAATGTGATAGTCATATAGAAATAAGAACATTTCATGGAACTGATTAATCAGTTCAGCTAGTAGAGATCTATTTGTGGCTTTACAGCATCAAAACACTCCTATTTTTCCATTAATTAATGTGTAGACATTTACAGTATATCCACATATAAGTGGCAGCAAGCTTCTGAAGCTGCTGTATGTCCTAGGATATTTGTGCATTTTGTCTGGTAAGGAATATTGACAAGTGCCAATGGGTGCAGTAAAAGAAATTGACAGTATAAAGCCAGCCTTTCTTCTTCACTGTCTGTGGGGATTAGAGAAACAAGGCACTGAACACAAGAAAAGATTTTTTCTTTCCTGATGTAATAACTCTATGTAAATGATGTTTCAGGTAGCCTAGTGAAATTGGCATCTGAAATGGAAAGGAGGTAATTTAAAACCTAGATGTGAATAAATTCACAGCATCTGATACAGAATGCTGAGACTAAGTGTTTAACTTTCAAATAACCTGTAATTTAATGTAAAGGTTTTAAATTAAATGAATACATTTTTAGGGCATGGTGTGGAATTCAGGATTTCCAACTCCCGCCCCAAAAAACAGCCATTAGAATCCAAGCTTCCAATTAATTTTGAGCTGCATGCAGTACAGCACTGGTTTAACAATTCTGAACAGAAAGGTTTGAAACTAGATAACAACCTGTGGGCTGTAAACAGAGTAGGCTTAACTCTTGCTGATTTTAATGTGGTCTGATCAAGCAGACTGTAAATAAAAGACTCTGCTCTAGTTTGCCCACTAATTTGAATTGTGCTCATTTGACTTGTTTCCGATACCAGCATTATTACCTAAACATTTATAGGATCATAAATGGAGAATGAAAAATATCCTGAAAGATGTATTATGGGATTTTCTTCTTAAACTAAGTATGCATAAAAAGAATATTTCTGGAGATGAAATGGAGACTTTTGTAGAAAAAAAAATAGGCTGCTCTCTAGCAATATTCCCTTATTGTTTATGAAATTTCCCACTAATTGCCTATTCAAGCAACCTTTCCCTGACCCCTTTACTTTTTTACTTTTTTACTTTTTTTTTCCCACATGTGTAGGGTTACTGGTCAGATGGATTGTGTTTAATAGAAGCCGAGGGACATGCAAAGTTTGGATGGAAGAAAACTGAAAATTAAAAAAATAACAACAGTCTACTCTAAAAATATTTCAGAACCCAGGATTGTGCAGAGTCACCTGACTGGTGAAAGTTTTTACAGGCTGCCATCATTGCCTCGATTTATTCATAGTTACTGCTAGCTATAGTTCTTGCACTGTTATCACAAGCTCCTCAGCCACATAGTAGATATTTCCTCAGCCAGCCCTTCCTTCTCCACATGGGACAAAAATTGCTTTTGCAGGATGAGATACCACAAAACAATAAGACATTTTGTAAAGTCAATACATTGCTGGCTGTGTCCTTTTTACTGGCATGTAACTTTACTGCTTCATTGCCAAACCCTCCACTATGAAATGAACATCAAGACAAAAGTGAAGACAGACATCCCATTGCCGGGAGCTCCTCAATTTCTGAGACAAGGCTAAATCTGAGGTGCTGCCTCACCACTCTCCATGGCTCGTTCCAGAATTGCCCCAGTTGCTGCCTTCCTTGTCATTTCATCATCATGAAAACACTACCTAGCAAAAAAAAGATATCCATGAATGTTTTCTTGCTGGAGGAGTAGCTCCATCTGGTTTCCTGAGGTCTTTGGGAGTGTGAAAATGCAAGACAAAATGCTGGCTGCAAGGGGGAACCAGTTTGGTGAGGGAATGGGTAAATCACAAGTCCTGGCTTGAGGCTTTGTCCAGATGCAGTGCTGGAAGCAGCTTCCCATGGTTACAGAACTGGTGGGATGGAGAGGTAGCAGTCTTTTGAGGCTTGCACAGCAAGATGGATGAGGAGACTGCTGTGAGGCTGTGATCTGAGGGTGTGGATCTGGCAAGAAGACTACAAATCAGGAACACATATATCTGGAAATTATCTTATTTCCCTATGAAACACAGATGGAAGAATAAAAGGAAATAACATACAGTAAGAGAATATAAAATTAACAATAAATAAGCAACTGCCTGCTCAGTTCTGCTCTTCTCTACAAAACAGATACTTAAACAAAGCCAGACAGATACTCAGGTTTCTCACTGAGCGCAAAATGTTTGGCATTTTGACACCTGTTTTGATCTATACAGGCACAGCAGGTTATGAAATAACATATGAATAACACAGACAATACAAAAATGAAAACCAAATCATTGTATAAATTTAATATTGATTTACTCATATGGCATATCAACATTTTCTGAAACAAAGCCAACTTTTGATATATATTCCTTCCATACAAAAGCAATTCCATGATCACTGGAATTAATGCAGCCTCCTATCCTGTGGTTTTATAATCTTTGAGTCACCAGCTATCTCATGATAACAATAATTTCCATTCTCTTCTGTGTGTTCCCTGGTTAACACACAATTCCTGGCTCATCTGGAGATAAACCCGTGATATTCAGCTGAGCAGTCCTTTCGTGACTGTTAAGTCATACCTGCCAGTAGAGATGCTGCTATCAGTCTCCTCTGACACTGGTATGCCTAAAAATTACAGAATGGATTTAACTTTGAATCATCTACTCCCTTTTGTGGGGATTGTTTTGATCTGTTTCTTTTTTTGTTAGGCTGGGTTTACTTCACCTATTTTAGTAAAAATTGTCCAGTGTGTGGGGAAATTACTTAAGTAGACAAGTGAGGTGAGTATACAGCATAGTCCCCTAAATGCATAGCTTTCAAGATTAGAAAATTCAGTTTGGGTACGTTCAGGTTTTAGTTTTTTCGGGCTTTTTTGATTAAAAATTTATTTCTGTTGAAGTTCTTTTTTTACCATGAGTATTTAATACTGAAAGTCTCCACAGCATGTGTGGGTATAGTCTATTAAACATGTATTAACAGTTCTTAAAAAAATTTCATGTATTAAACAGTTCTTTAGAAAATTACAGTTCATCATCATTTGGTTTGTGATATGATCCCAAAAAAAGAAACTCTTTGCAAAAGCCTTTCATCAAAAACATCCTGAAAAGGATGTTCATGTTTTAAGTGGAAAATAAATGATGAAAAAACAAGCAAACAAACAAATATACAGACTGAATTAATTGCCTAAATGAATTAATTTGGCCAACATCACTACAGATAATTAATTTGGCCAACATGACCACAGTCCCAGATGAGCTTTTGGCCAAAAAGAAATTAATGCTTGAGTTTTTTTAAGCTTGCCAAGTATGCAACTAGTTCCCTCCTTTACAAGGGACTTTTGCTTCAAACTGAGAGAGCAGGTCTGCTTGCAAGGCAGCTCCAAACATTCAGGGCACGGCTTCCCATCAGGGCCGGGGTGTGTCAGATGTGCCCCTTTGCCTTGTGACCGTGGCCACTCCCTGCTGTGTCCTGAGCTCCTTTTGGAGACCTCCTGCGCAACCCTAGCCCAGCCTGACACTGACTCCATTTGCTTTGTGAATGCTGATGAAGGATTGCACAATTGCCCTAAACGGCATCATTTCACCTTAAAGGAATTTATGTAAATTCCAGTGGAAGAAAGGATGCTTGCTGTCTATCCAGTAAATGAGAATTGAGGAATCCTGTGCAGGAAATATGTGATTGAACGTCTACCAGTTTTCTACAGTATTTGTAGAATGTCTCAAAGCTGGGAGTTGCCACCTCACCTTGTTCTGACACTTCATTGTTTAATTTTTATGTGCTTTAGAATGAAAATAAATCCCAATAAATGGTACTTATAAAAATGTAATAATTTCTTTCCAGAGCATTATATTGCCTTTTGTTATGCACCACTTACATTATTCACTGCATTGTTTAGCACACTATATAGTGACATCTCAAAAGGCAACAGCAAAATAAGTAACACAGCCTATTTAACTTAAGAGTGTTTTCAAAATGTTTATGAACCACTAGTTGGTCATGTTTAAAACATTTTTTCTCAAGAAAGCAGCATTAGCAAATCAGTTTTGCTGATATCATTAGGCATTTTGCAAATGTTTGCTGAATATATAGAATATTTATATTAGTTTCTACAGAAAGCTAACTGCAATAATTTTTAAAATATTTTTTCAAACCAGATTAATAATATAGTATGACATGGTCATGTATTCATATTTTTTTTCTGTCTTGATTGCACATAGTACACCTTATTTATTTATTGGGATAAAAGTGATCCATAGTTTAAAAGAAAAATTCTTAAATGCAAAAAAATATTAATAGTATTGGGATTACATGTGATATAAACCCAGACAATAAATAAGAAAATTCAGTAGAGACAAGTCTTAAAAAGTTTGTTTACTTTGCATTCTTGGACTACTATTCCTAAATCAGCACTATCAGAAGATGAAATAAGGAAGGTAATTAACTTCTGATGTTATTACCTGATATAATTTATGATATGTCCCAGGTTTCAGAGAAAATATTAAATTTTCAGGCATCAGGTAATGAGTGTCTTAAACTTCTACTACAGAATTTTACTCGTTATTAGACTAAGACTTTAATTGTGAATACATCCGTAGCATTTATGTGTATGAAGCTCTGCAGGATACCTCTGTTTTTCTGTTGGCAGAAATAAAAACATTTTTTTGACCCACATTCTTTGCAGTTTATAGAGTAGTCCTCTATTTGATTATCATGAAAACACTGAAGCCTACAACCAGCACAGGAAATTTCACACACCTCTCTCTCCAGAGTGCAGCAACCATAATGGTTTCGTTATCCTCAGATGCTACGTGCAGTCTTCCAGGAGGGGATTTGGTTTGTTGCTTAGCATGTTCCAGTTGACTGTAATTGCTCAATACCTACATATATTTCTTAAGCTTTCAGGCTTACTTTCATAGTAGATCTTCATTTGTCTACCACAGCAGGAAGTTAAACCAGGTTCCTTGTAATTGGTTTATTTCCTTAGGGCTAAATTACGGTTTCTACATTTTGAAGCACAGGGGGATGACTAGCAGACTTGACTTTTAGCTGTGAAGAAGGAGGTGTTATGGCTGGAACATGTTGCTGTAGGAAATGAACTTCAAAGCACAAAAGAGGAGAAGTGCCAAGCGCCCTTCTGACAGACACCTCAGCCACCACATAAATAGACCTCCCACTTGACTAAAATCAGGAAAATGACGAATTATATCACGGGAAAACTGTGCCCTCTTTCCTTCAGCAGTGCAACTGCAGCATCTTTGCTTTCCCAAATACTGTATGTGTATATTTACATACTTGTAGGCTTTATCTCTATTTCTCAGTGGCAGAAAATCACTGGCAATATAACCCAGCTGGAGCACACATATCTACATAAATTGACACACAGTGTTTTTGAAAAATTGCTTTTGGGTTTGCTGGTTTTCATTAGAAAAAACTGACAGTGTAGTAAGATGGGAGACATTGTCATTTATTTATCCTCTCCAAGGAGATCAGTACGAAATGAGCAAAACTGAACAAAACTTGTATTGGTATTTCTGCCTTGTGTATATATACTACTGATTTTCTTTACTAAGCCTTTAATTTCCTTTCCTGTATTTTATTTAAGTTTAATTTGTGCTTTCAATCAATAGGATTTCTGTGGTCTGCTAGGAGGTGTTGTTTAGGTTTGTTTAGACCTTTTTTTAATGATTTTGAGAAATTGTTTCACAGCAAACTAAAATTTTTTACTTTCCTGGTATTTTTAAAAATTCTTATGGGAAAATGCAGCTTTTTTTATAATGTAAGTTATTTTAATGAATCATTTTTTCTTAGTTTTAATTTTCACTTCTGAGAATCAGAAGAAGTAAAATTACACTTTCGAAAGGCAATTAAAGACTGTGACAGTGAAACAAAATCTATTTTGACACAACACCACCATTTAAAATGCCTAGAAATATAGCAGAATTTTAGCAAATCAAAGTATTTGGTAAGTACAGGAAAGCAGATCTCTATACTTCACAATTTATTCACAGGAACATACTTTTTTCCCCTGGTTTTTCCTTTTTTTTTAGATGGAAAAAGTATGCGGTTTTATTAAGCTAGAGAGGTTGTTGAGAAAAGATGTACTGATAGGTTAAAACTATGCAATTCCTTACCTTCCTATGCACTTCCTAACTAGGACACAGTTATTTATAGGTAAACCAAGACTTTAGGTGAATAAAAATATTTCTTGATAAGGACAGAATTAACACATTATTGGTTTGGGATATCTTTATGCAGTTGTCACTACACTGATGCTATGGGATGAACCCTTGTTTTTCCTCTTCTTGTATGTGGAAGTTTGCCTCAAATATGAATTTTTGTATGAAAATTAAGCATGACTAATAGATGAGCCTGAAAACAGCATCCTCTAAATGAACATTTACATTTTGGGAGGTACACTCAGAACAGGTTTAGGCCTTTTTTACAAGATGAAAGAAATGAATGCCTCATCAAGCCCCTGTAAGATACCCACAGAGAGTGGAAACCTCCTCCAAGTCAGGCATGAAGGGTGTTTGAATTTAGGTGGTTTATTACTTGACTGCTGTCCAACATGTACCAAGTTTCAAGGTTTCCTAGGAAAAATCTCAGAGAGCCTGCCAACACTTACACAAAAGGTAATCTGCAGCCTGTGATCCTGATCACCAATGTCTGGCTCTAGTCACATCCAGGGAAAACACCCTTCATGAGCTTCTAGGAGCTCAGTGTCTTCTTTTCAGCTTGGCAGAAGGTCATGTCTCATTCAAATCCCTGAAAAAAATTTCCAGACTGTCTTCCTACCAAAGATTAACTCATGTATGTCTCCTTAAGAAGCCTCTGTCCCCAAAGCAGGGCCTGCTTTCCTCATCCTGGGGTTGGAACGCCCCAGTGTGTCTGTGGGAAGATTGATCTCTGGGGTGGTGAACAGGCAGCTGCCCGGGTCAGAAGATCTGCAACCACACCTGAGTGCTTGAGAATTGCCTCTGTAACTAGGCAAGCAACCTGAGCAAACCCAGGTATTCAAATTCAGTAGACAGTCTTATAACGGGGTGACGGAATGGTGATGTGTGGTTACTATTTGAGGAAGTTCTACAGCTCTAATAAACAATAAAAAAGAAAGATCTTGAACACAAACATTCAGACAACAGTGATGGTTGTGACTGCAGTCTCATCTCATGCTTCTTTTTAATGCCTGTTTTTCTTCATCTAGATCCAGAAGATTTAGAAAGATTTGTCTTTCCCCAAATTAGGTTATACCTCTGAAAATGTTTTGGCAGGTTGCATGTACACAGTGAAATCTTATGGGCCTGCTTGCAAAACCAAAATTATAATTTCTGCAAGTTCTTCTTATAATCACAGACCTGGGGGACACATGAAGAGAAATATATTTTTTTCCTCTGATATTTTGCACAGTAAGGACTTTGTTCTCATAAATGAATTCATGGCAGTTTTATAGCTCATAATGGACTATTTGTGTGTGTAAGGCTGCTCAAGTTGCTGTTTGGGCAGTTACAGTTGCTAAAGCCCGTGAAAAATCATTTATTTAATGGTATGTTATTAGACCTGTTTATCCAAAAAGAAGGATAACATCAGAGCTGTTGTCCAAACGGATTGACTGCAGTTTTGCATTTAGGCTTCATTATAAATATTGACAATGTTTTGTAAAGCCCCTTGGAATTTGTGTTTTATGGCAAACAGACCTACTTCTTTCAGGAAGGAAACATAACTGGGAAACTACCATTAGGCTCAGATAAAAACGGATGTTCCTCTTTTATGCCCAAATATTTCAACTTTAATAAGAGTTCCTGCTGCACATACCATATAAATTAGAAAACAAGATTTTCATCCTTTTCCTCCATACTTGTCCGTCATCTCTATTGATGAAGCTTTACTGCCCCGAAACCTGAAAAATGTATTTCTTTTAAAAAATAAAACTTTTTTTAAAGAGGATTTCAGGGGGATGAAGCAGTCTCAGTTTCCTAAAGTTCAGAAGACACTCAAGATGTGTGCTTGGCTCTAACATTGTTCCAGCTCCCTTACCAGGAAAACAGGAACATTAGAAGTAATTACAGAATTCCCGCAGCTCCCACTGACAGCAGAATCGTGTTGTATCCCTACTCAGTAGGCAGAGACTGAGTGACTTGCAGAGCTCCCAATCAAAAGAGACAAGACAAACTGAAAACAGGTCAAAGATTTTTTGTTTGCCACAGTTGTCATTTTTACTACCAAAAGGATAACACTACTTGTAACAGTCCCATAATTAGTACAACTACTGAAGAGAAAATATGCCAACAAGACACTTGGAAAGGAAAATGAAGGTCCTAAGTTAAAAAGAATAATTTTACCATTTTACTCATTTACCACCAAAGTTTTATAAAAACAGACCATTTGTTTAAAATATTTCAGAAAAGAATAAAGAATGTGCCTTTCTTTTCCCTTATGTGAATGAAAATATTCCAGTATTATTTTGAAATCTTCACTGAGCATATTTTTTTCCTGAGCTTCACCTGTAATTTATTGAACTAAAAGATGTCTTACTGAGCTCCCACTCTTCTTTCAGAATTTCACTGAGCTTCCATTACACTATGTTCTTTTGAGTTTGCTTGCTGTGGTTCATTCCCAATGAGATATATATTCATTCAAATATGATGAAAAAAATAAAAAGTCCCTTTTATTTGAGTGTTTTGTGTAATCAAGTTACCACTGCCAAGGATAAAGTATTTCCTGTTGTATGGTAAGAATCTCGCGATAAGAGTCTTTATATATCAGGCATGCTATTTGTTGGGGAAGTAATTCCCCATTCTTACACACACAAAAGACCTGCGGCCAGCAGAAACCAGAAACATTCATCAATGGTCACCCAATATCACTCCTTAGTCACAGGGTTTTCTGCACTTTCCAACTTTCTGGAAAGAGAAACCTGACAGGGAACCTGAGAGCCGCTCTCTATTCCACTTCCCAGTATGCGCAGTCATAAATTGAGAGCATTTCTGCATCACCTGAAAACATGGTCTCCTCTTCCCTATGTCTCCTTCCCTAGAGATCTCCTCTTCCCTCCCTCAGGAGGGGCCCTGTACCTTTTCTTCACCTGCCACTGCAGATTTTCAGAAGGTCTCATCTTATTTGACCCCTGAGTTTGTCTCACGCTCCTGGTGACACCCAGATCACATGGAGCTGACTAAGAGTGCCAAATAGGTACCATTATCCAGCCAAACCTTACCAACCAGCCTGAGCAGCACCTCGGGTTTCTACATATCAAGACTATCACCCTCATATATGCCTGAAGCAATGGAAACAGGCAGTTCTGTATTTTCTTCTCCCATGTTCCTAACCACATAGGTGCATGTCACATTCAAAAGCACAGAGTTAGAAAATGCACAGTAATCTGTCTTTATCCATGGAAGCATTCTCCATTACTAAGCACATCAGATGGCTGGCAAGGTTCTGTTCCTCAAAAAGTCTCTCTGAATGCTCAGGCTCTTGACTCTTTTGTGTTGTTCTATTGGGGTTTTTTTGCTTGTTATTGCTACTGAGAACAAAACCTTTGAAAACTGGGCATCCTCTAAATACTTATGACACAAAAATACTGGTACAAGCGCTGCACAACTTGCCTTCACTCAGACCATAAAGCCAGCACTCTCTGAGATACTTCAGATTTACTTCATGGGCCCAGATTCATTGCAAAGAGTGTTTTCACTGTGTCAGGTGCTATCTGGGACTGCTGTACAGGCAACTTCACGGGCAGGTGTTCAAAGACTGAGCCTAACACAGGCCACGTGTCTGGTGTTTTCTGAACAGATTCACTGACCTCATACTGTAGAACTGTATTGGGTGGGTGATGTAGATTTCTGGATGCATGGCAGCCTTTCAAACCTGTTGTAAGTGCTTAATTACATCTGACTTGATAGTTATAGCAAAATCTGTCATTCTTGGAGGAGGAGAGAACAGAAAAAAAGAAGAAAATCCATTAAGACAAACCACAGAAAATCATGAGGGTAAAAAAAATATTTGTTGTGCATTAGGATGAAGTGAATGCATTTTCTCACCCTTTCTTGTCAATGCTATCAGTATGCCCTTGTCTTTGCATCCAGCAAAGGGAACACATGCTTGTTCACTTTCCATACTTCCTTTTCCTTTACCAATAACTCTCAGTTGAACACAATTTAATCAAAAGGTCTCAAGTCTTTTTAAAAGACTATTGTAGTGGTTTCTGCACAAAGAAAGCTTGCTCAAATTGTTGGGATAAAGGAGATTGCAGTGGGAGGCAGTGATAGGATGAGATGAGCCAGCTGGCAGATTTTATTTTAACTGAGGTGAACACCAGTTTCAATATAATCAGCCAGGAAACTCGAGCAGCCCTTGAAAACTCAGGACATTCCCAGAAATAGTAACATCTGGTCATCATAAAGATTACATTGGTAGATTCCAGTTATATTTGAGATAGGACCTCTGTAAGGCAAGCACTTACTGTAATTGTTTCATTTCTTTTTTTTTCTCCTGCAGTACTTCTTGAACAGCTTAAATAGGAAACTTGATCTTCACTGGGTACTTTGCCATTGTCTGCTTCACAGCAAATTTCCTCTGAAGGGCTAACTTGGGTTTATTTGCTGGAGTTTCATTTCCCTGTAAAACCTGCCCTGCAACATGGAGAGGAAATTAAGGTACTGGTCCTTCCACTTTTCCTCTTCATCACTTTCCCTTGTGGTAAGAAACACTGATTAAAAAGAAAAAGTTTATTTAGCCAAAGTGAAAATCAATAGCATCAGTCAGGTATCTGTTAAAAATAAATAAACTATACCTCTTTTTGCCTTCTGTCAGCTACCTTTTCTGTTCAGGACCTGCAAACAAGAGGTAGTAACAACTCACTCTGGCTTACCTGCCATAGTCCTAATAACTTTCTGGTAATAAATTAAGCCTGGAATTTATTTATTTACTCTAGAAGTTCTGCTAACTAAATTGCTTTTGCAGTATAAGACAGCACTTGTTCATAGCTAAGTAACTCATTGTGCCTGACAACGGGTTAATGGGCCAAAACAACTCATTTTGAGAGTGTCAGCTGTGTTGGTCCAGCAAACTGGTTCCAGAATCTCACACATCCTACATTCCCTTCGCACATCTGGACTGTGCACAGACAAAGTTTTCTTTCATATAAACTGTTTATTGTTCTGCGAGATTGATGCCGTTAATATTGGCTTTCAGAATGACAGATTAGCATCACCAGTTAATCAGGGCTATTAGCAGATAAATATCTGTAATTTAATCACTACAGGAATTTCTTTTCCAATAATAAGATTTACAAATGCAAGTGATTAAGTAATTAGCTTACATCTCCATAGATTACAATTCCTCTGAGCTTTCCTCTCTCACTTTTTTTCCCAAAAGATTTCAGTATTTAATTAAAGTAACTACTCCCTCCTTTACATGGTCTTTGTATGCACATGTGAGAAGCGAGTTGTTTTTTTTTTTCAAACCAAACTGCACCTTTTGTACATAATCCCACAAGGATCTTCCATTTCCGGACCTCTTCCATCTCTCTCCAAGGGTTAATACCCACCCTGCCAGTCTTTGTGGCTATAATCTTTCCCAGTACTTTTCCCAATCCATGCAGCAAGTGGGGTGCATAAGGGGAAAGAATAATTTACAGGAAGGGGGAAAAATTGCCAATGGAAAAATTGTGTGCACTTGATAAAATAAGAGCCTGGCTTGCTAAAACAGTCTATCCAAACACTTCTCAAGGATCCCTTTGTTGCCTTTCCACTGACTTGGCCCTAGGGCAAAAGGCAAGTTCTACTCCTTCCAAACTTATATTCTCCTATTTGCAGAGTAATTTGACAGTTACTGTTAATTTCCTAAATGCAACATGAAAGCTGTTGAGGGAAGCCTGAAAAAAGGGT